>JALRMF010000093.1:0-152777 GCA_026120015.1 Dendrostoma leiphaemia
TATTAATATTATATTTATTATTATTTGTTTTAGTTTTAAATTATAGCTTATTATAAATTAACACTTAATTAAATACTATGCTTATTAAATTAAATTATATAATAAATATTTTTAAAATTAATTTACTGTATTTCTTTTAAAGAAATTAAGGTAGCAATGTAAAATAGTCTCTTTTGCTTAGCCTACCGTCTTATTAACTCGCTATTTCAACCTTCTCTTTCCTCCTAAGCTCCTCTTCCTTCTTTTTCTCTTTGTTGCAACGCGTCAGCCATTAAAACATTAAAACTACCTGCTATAAAGACCACTTGCTACAAAGACCCCTTGCTACAAAGACCACTTGCTATAAAAACCACTTGCTATAAAAACTACAATAGCTATCAAGGTCTTTGTGGCAGATAGTCTTTGTAATTGTAATCTTTGTGTTTTAGTGTTTTAGTAGCTAGTAGCCTTGGTAGCCTTAGCCCTGGTAGCCTTAGTGGCCTTAGGTTTTCAATGTAAATACCTAGGTATAAAATGCACTAATAGTTGTTTTAATTAACATAGTAAATTACTTTTAAAAATATTTAGCACAGTGATTTAATTTAATAAGCACAGTGTTTAAATTAGTGTTGATTGCAAATTGTAAACGCTTATTATTGCTTATATTTTATATTAGCTTTATAGCTTCGCGCCGTTTCTAAATAGTATATTGTATTAAAGTAAAGACAACCGGTTATAATACAGTAACTGAATCTTAAAATCCTTCCGATTTGCCTGCTGCCCTAACCACTCCACTCTGTAAGGTAATTTTGTTCACTCCGCCTAGGCTACAAGTTTATAACGGGGCATACACGAGCCGACCGACGACCAAGGGTTTCTAGATTGAGGTTCACACACAGCTTATCAGACTCTCGCGAAAAAGGGCACAGGAAAGGATCCTCATCTTATCTCGATGAATTCATACCGGTTTTCCTCTGAGCAGTGTACAGAAGAAGCTTGGCCCGCGCTGAATAACCAAACTTAATCGCGACAGGCGAGAAATTTGTCTCCATCTTACAATGTGCCTTCCTTATTATGGCATGATCGGCTAAGAACTGGAGGGGTTTGGACTGGAGCAAATGGAGCCTGTGTATGGATTACTTTGAGTCTATTGAGAATGCTAAATACAAGGCAACACAAAGCCACTATGAGAGCGATAATATAGCCCGCTGGGGTATGTGACGCGAGAAGTAGACACACCATCAACAGATCTTCATGGAACTCGATCAGGGTCTTCTCACCACACCTCGTAACCTTGTCCTCGAATAGTCCTCGCCTACAGTGCCAAGACATCGTCAGCTGTCCCTTGTGTGTTCCTGAAAATGTGGAGATTGTAGAGTCATGAAGAGTCATGACTTGGGAGAACTGCCCATGGTGATAACTCCGCTCATATTAAACCCCCGATCAATTGGCGTAGCATTCGCTACTTGACTAGTCTGAACGGTTGGGAACTGCTTGTGGATGTGATCCGCAGGATCAAGGCACGGGCTTACGGACTGTTCAACACACCGGCATTGTCCCAGGAGATAGACGTTGAAAGCAATCTCAGAATTCACGAGGACTGCGGGTCTCCAAGAGACCTGACAATAATTTCCCCGTCTTTTGGGTTAGACATTAGTGGCGGTCACCTGCCTTGCTCTCTCTCGTCTTTTTTCACTCTCCTCGGGCATCTGGTCGAGTAGCCACAGCGGTTGAAGCATGGCTGCACGCGACCAGGTTAAGCCGGCGGGCATCGTCTTCCTCGTCGTCAACGCTATCGCAATCGCTGCACGTTTGGGTGTTCGCATATTCATCAGCAAGTCCATAGGCCTCGACGACTGGGTACTGGTTCTCGCATATGTGAGTCACCTCAGCTTTCCATGAAAACGACAAGATGCCTGCCTGCTCGAGTGCACTTGTCTTGCTTTTTCACTCTAAGTTGACCAATTGTGTTGCGCACGGCCTAGGTGGGCTTTGCCTTGATGAACGCCTTCTTTTTCACCGCGCTGGACTACGGATACGCTTCCCTAGACACTACCATCCCCAACTACCAACCCATCATGGCGGCCAAGTACTTCACCATCGGCATGATCTCCTATCCGGTCACAATATGGTTCGCCAAAATGGCCGTTGCGCTCGTCCTGTACAGAATCTCTCCGACGATGAATCGCCGCATCCGCTGGTCTCTTATAGGATCCATCATCATTGTGACAATATGGTCTGCGTTCATTGTCGTGGTCTTCTCCATCCAATGCATCCCTCTTCAGGCCAGCTGGGGCGCTGGGACCGGCAAGTGTCTTAGCAACGACTTCCTGGTCCGGGTTGGAATCAGCCTCTCCACCATGGACGTGGCATCCAGCTGGTACTATGCCGTGCTCCCGGTGTTCATCCTCTGGAACGTCCAGCTCAGTCCCAAGACCAAAGTATCAGTTGTGCTTCTCCTGGGCCTGGGCGCTGCGTAAGAATTTTCCGATTTGCCAGAACTTGCACCTGGCAGCCTCACGGAATCACACTAACACGACCTGGGACAGGAGCTCCATCTGCACCATCCTCCGCCTCCGATACGTTATCGAAATCGCCTCCATCGGCCTCAAAGACCCGACACTGCCAGCCCGGCATATGGACACTCTCATCTACAGCACCCTCGAGCTGGGCCTTGCGCTCTTCTGCTCCTCCCTAGTCGCCCTCCGCCCGCTATTACGAGTGCTTCCCTTTGTCAACAGCAGCAAGCATTACTCGTTTGGTGACATACGCACGATGAGTGCCGGCCCTGCGATTCAGCTCCAGGACATGGGCGCCAGCACCGATGGGAACGGGAACGGGAGTAGCCAGGAAGACCTAGCGCCAGGCCATAAATGGGGAAGGGGCCAGATTTCTAAGACGCTTGAGTATGATGTACACTATAGTAGAGCGTAGCGACTATACTATAAAAAGGATATGTCAAAGGTGCCTTAGAATCAAGGCTACCTTATTGTATTGCTTAATGTAACCTTAATACCAATTCAAACACTGCCTATCAAAGCAGATCAAAGCCAGGTGTGCTGATTATTTCTAGCTATATTTCACTGTATACGATGCAAATTGATCCACAGTAAAACTCCCTTGTTCTGTTGACAATTGTTTTCTTCTTAAGCTCGTGCGTTCCTGGCTCCTCCGTTAAGTTCTTCATTATTACTCTTCCTTATCAACTTTGGGCTTTCTCGCTGGCTTTTCCTCGCTGCCCTCTTTCTTTACTCTTTAGCTTGTTAGGGCAACGTACCGGAATAAATAAACTGACATCATTAGTAGGACAGCGTAGCCATTCTGGAATTTGTATGTGGCGTTGGAACAGATGTAAAGTACATTCAGCAGGGTTAGGACGAGGCCCTGTGCGATGCCAATGCAAATGTACAATGTGCTAGGTCTTAAGGGCCACCGCCGGATCAAGCGATATATCAGAGCAATGTTGGTAGCCAGAATATATTAGGTCAGGCTCTGAGACAGCTCTAGTATCATTTTAAGCCGAGGTCATGTTACGCCGTCGATCACGGCTTAACTCTGTGGTATGTGTCCATATCGTGGATATTCCTGCTACTCGCATCCCGCCCTTTCTCGGTGTGTCGAACGCACTACAAGCAGAATAGGGCTAACAGGTAGGCCACGCCGGCACAGCAGTAATCATCATTATACCTAAACCTACATCCTCGTTTATTTATTTCCTTGTCACAGAGCTGCGCGGTATTTGTTACATTGTCATGGGATTTTAGGTCACCAAATCTCTCTGGAATGTCCCCTCGGCATCGAATACGTGCACAATAAGTTCAAAAGGCTCTTCTGTGGGCTGAGGATTTCTTTACCCGGGTGTCTAACTCCGAAGGCCGTTCGTGATCCCGTGAGCATTTCAGGGGCCTTTTATCTATCATCACCATTGTATTACTGTATCTGCCTGCAGCTTAACTAGCCGGTTCAACGTTTCCGCTATGCGCACCTTTGTGCCAGCATTGCTCTTGTGCAACAACTCACCCTTTCCGTCTCGACTGTGCCGTATAGTTGCATGAGATTAGGCATGTATTCAGACGGCGAACGGGACCAACGTGCTCAATCAGATTTCGCAAGGGAACCAACAATCTCCGGATGGTGTTGGTGAACTCTCTGTCCCTGGCTGTTGGAATGGGCAAATTGCTTTGAGAGGCGGAGGATACACGGGGTCAACAGGATGTTTTAAAGCCGGCACAAGCAAGGCCGGTGGGCATGCCGACTTTGCTACCAAAGTGGGCCATGAGCAATCGCTTGATCCTATTGCTGATGCCCCATGGAGGCAGGGAGGTGTCGCTGTTCTCGGTGGAAACCTTGGAACCAGGATCGGGTAGAGCGGCATGTGAGAACCCCGTTGAGCAATTGGTGGCTTTCTCCGGGACATTGTCCAGACTGGAAACGCATATAAGGACAGAATGAAGTCTCTATCTGATTGTATTCTACAAAATGATGATTAAGCCTCCGTTCCGCCTGCGCAACCTATGTAGCCGACCTTAGTAAAACTCTGCCGCCTGCGGACTTGGTCATGTAGCTACACCCTCTTGTTTTGGTGCCATGTCACTCTGGAAGCAGGTGCTTACGTGCTTTCATCAATTCGTTCCTGATTGTTCTCTTCCGTCTGAGGTTTGCGCTGGCTGCCCTCCGACGGGCTGTCGAGAGACCCGCCTGAGCTTCCGTTATTTGAGTCGGCTCCGTCTTCTCCCGGCAATAGTAAGTGCTCAGCCAGCTTTGAAGACTCTGAATAAACATATATCAAATTAACAACTCTGTTGGGAAATAAGTTACGATAGTTGTAATCGCAACTGGTTGACAGGTCTTGCCAGCCATATTTGGTATGGGAGGGAGGGGGGCTGTGGGCCGGATGTGGCCGGCCGGAACTGGTGTTGGGCGGGAAATAGGGTACATCTGCTACAGTGGGACATACTTAATTATGTTACTTATCCAGTTTCCCATTTCAGATACACAAGAGCGAATCCTGGCCTCATTCTCAACTCTTCTCAGCCTCACCTCACACAAGTCACATCAGTATTTCCAAGAGCGCTTCAATCGTCTCTGGCAACTTCAGCTGCAGCCGCAAACATGACCTACAGCGTCCTCATCTTCGCCTACCGCAAACCCGGTACTACGCTAGAGCAATTCCGCACACACTACGAGGAAAGTCACGTTCCCCTCGTCAAAGAGCTAGCCGCGATACCTGCACCGCCCCGAGGGGATTGACGAGGGTACCGAGCGCAATGCTAAAACTCCAGCGACCGTCCTCATGAGTACATATTCAAGGCGACTTTGACTTCGACGCCTTTGCGGAACTGAGCTTCACCGATGTCATTGACTTCCAAACTTTCTTCGGCCTCACCCAGCAGCCAGAGAACGCTGCTCGTCTTGCGGCAGAGTACCTTTGTGGTCCATGTGCTTGGTATACCGAATTCTGCCGCCAACGAATTTGCAAGCAAATAGCATAACATACCGGTACAAAAGAGCGCAACGCACAATGTCAACAAAGCATTCTTTTTCGCAAAGAATAGCTTCTATTATAAGCGCTTTAACAATAATTATTAACTTTGACTATACAGGTACGCACAAGCTGTATTTATGCTATTCAAGCCTTTCATTGCATTCTCAGCAGTGCCTCGATACCTTACCACCTTTCAGACCAGGGCCGACGATCTGCGATTTCCGGTTGAGATGAAAACAGCATAAGTATGAGTATCAGCTCTTAGCCAACAATACAGTAGCAGGGGGTCGAGGAGCGCCAGTGCGAGCGCAGCCAGTAGGAAACAATCCCAGTCTCAAACATCCGGCCCTAACAAAGCCAACAAAGCCAGAGACACTCATCAAGGTCGGCTATGGTCCAGCCTATTTGCACAAAAGGAAGATGATAAATGCAAATATTGCATGCTCAAAGTCAATTGTTCAGGTGGCACTGGGTTATTAGTTGTAGCACGCAAGAAGTACATTACGTACGACCATGCGTAGAAGTTACGTTACAACTTTCCTTTCAACTCAGCTTACTAGCATCACAGTCCGCGCGGTGTATACGAGAGGTCAGATGCATAATAATCAATAGATATAGAGCAGAATTGGAGCATTCCGCAAACACGTTGCTTTTCTCTGTACAACAGAACAACTACCAACAACATTTCCACAATTGGACGATATGTGGGGTCTTGCTACCAGAACGACCGTAATGAGTAACAACAGGGCATGTGACGGAGTAAGGCTACAACGAGACGAGGAATGGCCCAAGGGGCCTCAAGAGAAATGCATCAGTGACAGGGAAGGCCATTCAGATAATTTGTACTGTCATAAGTCAACCGAATCACTCCTAACCTCCGGACTGATCATCGACCATAGAGTAATCACAGTTCCTCAGGGGAAGAGCCACGTGGCTCACTGGTCACGGTGATCTCTCGAGAAGTAGATATAAATACTCAGGATTTAGATCGTCTAGATTTTCATTTCCTTCTTTCTCCATCGAAAGCAATCAACCCGAATCAACCAAGCCGCCGACCACCAAGCGAAGTAACAAGCAAGTTGTCAGAACCACATTGGGTATCTCTTTGCTAACCCATCCAGGTGAAGCAAAAGCACACAGCCTTCCAGCAAGATTACCTACGTGTTCGAGGCTACGCCATGTCTCCCGTCGTTCAAGACCATGACGCTCCTCCAAAGCAGAAACCGAAGCCGGTTGTTGTTCCAGACCCTGGACCTCCTGCGCCTCAGTCACCACGCCCTAAAAAAGATAAACCGAATCCTGCGCCTCCGGCCCAGGGCGGGAAGACGAGCCACAGGTAATCATGATGGACGGACGGACGGCCACCTGTAGGTATTCCTTTTCCCCTGTTGCGTTGCCCTATGTTGCCTTTCGTAGAAGCTTCTAGACTTTGTTGCTTCAGGATCCGCAGCACGAGGCTAACACCCACCAGCGCACGCAATGGGGATCAATTATCATTTGGGGCCGTGCATCGACTGATCAGGGAGACGGGGTAGTCTCAGGAGGGGTTTTTCCTTGGAGAGAAATCATGGTTAGGTATGGTTAGGCAATGGGTGCTTGTGCCTTTGCAATTTTGGAAGGGAAAGAATCGTGATTAGGACTGGGACAAGAAAAGAGAGAGATCTCCAACGGCGAGAACTTGACACCTATCTGGTCTAGACGGCATCATGAGATCATTAAAGACTAATACGGACACTTTCATTTCCCTAGACCTCTGTTCTCGCAGCTTGCGAAAGTGAAACCTCCTGGCCTTCCAGTCTTGACCGTCACTGGACGCGGGGTGACGCAAGCAAGGGGCAACTTTACAGATCTGGAATTTGTGAGAAGTATCTTCACATTGGGTTATCCACAGCCTATTGCCGGTAGCACTCAGGGTGCAATAATCCTTTAGATGAGTCCTGCCTTGGCGCCCCTCTGCCGGTCGCTTATAGTAAAGCTTTATACGGATGTACAAGTACATGTATAGAGCCATCCCGTGCGGATCAGGGCTACACCTGGGTTTTGTACAGGATTTGTCTGTTCGTCTTCAGATTCGCGGAACGCTAGAATTGCAGCGCAGCGTGGTGAATACCTAGCCTGCTTGTTGGATCGTACATAAATCAAAAGCAATAGCGGTTGGCCCGCCGGGCGCCCGATTAATGAACAGGCGCCAACACCTGACAACCGCACGCGCCGAATGAAGATATCCTCGACGCTCACCTGTATAGAAACAATGCACGAAGCCAATGCAGATTAGGCTAGGCCGGATGAGGTTTCGAATGGCCTTGAAGGACATGCCGTGCCATCGTCGAGGTGGACTGTTCGAAGCCGAGGACCCACAGATTCTGGCCAAACTAACCAATGTAAATTCAGAAAACAGGAGTTGAATTATAACCAAGCAGAGCGCGGCAGACGGGGGGGGGGGTGGGGCAAGCGGGAGGGCTTTCCTCATGCGGCTTCCTAAAAGAATAACATAACCTTTCTTAACAAAAGGCACTTTATTATTCTTTATTTTTTATTTATTAAAAGCAGTATTAAGTTCTTTTGTTAAATACGCCTTTTGTAACGGCACAGCTATATAGGTACAACTAAAATAATTAAAAGCAATTATTTTATTAATGTCTTTTAGCAGTAATATATAAGGCTAGTTTACTCTACCTAAATAACCCTGTTACAATAGAACGAATGACTAGGTGGGTAATA
Organism: Dendrostoma leiphaemia; assembly: GCA_026120015.1. Taxonomy (NCBI): domain Eukaryota; kingdom Fungi; phylum Ascomycota; class Sordariomycetes; order Diaporthales; family Erythrogloeaceae; genus Dendrostoma; species Dendrostoma leiphaemia. Next base: position 8,186 of record JALRMF010000093.1, read on the forward strand.
AACATATTTACTTGGAACTAGGTAAAGCTGATTTAGGCATTTGTGTAGCATGTGCATGCAAAGGACTAGGCAACCCTCAAGTCTTATAGGTAGGGCAAAGGCCTATAATATAAGAGGCAATGGTCTACGAGGCACATTACTAGTTTGCTTTCTTTGGCTACCTAGATAGAGTTCTAAAAGCGAAGCTTGAGCGGGGGATGTGATGGCACGGCTATATACATATGTAGGTGCGGCTGGAACAACTAGAAGCAGTTGTTCCATTAATGTCTTTTGGCAGTAACACATAAGGCTGGTTTGCCGTACCTAACCAAGCCCGTTACTCCAATCTCTCCCCTTTCCTATTTCCATACCCTGACAAAAGTCGCACTCTCTGTTCGACCTCGGGACTCTCGTCATCTGTCACGGCGGCCGAGTACTGCTCCCCGGCGGATAACCTTTGAATGCCATCAGCCTGCCTAGACAGAGGTGAAGTGGTTCAAGACCTGGCCCGAAGAGTTACTTTGGCCATCAACGGCGGCTTCTCCCAAACGACATAAGTCCTCATGTTGTTGTGCCAGTCCTCCTGGCCTGGCAGAATTTGATAGTCGAAGCGATGCAAGAAGCGAGCAGTGATGACCTTGAGCTCGGCGTAGGCAAGGTTCTTGCCTATGCAGTTTCGCGGCCCAGCACTGAAGGGCTGGAAGACTGCCTTGTTGTCTCGCTCAAAACGAGTTTGGTGGTCCGGGTGCGAGGCTGGGAGCCAGCGCTCAGGAATATATGAATCTGGCTCGACAAAGTTCTCCGGGTCACGATAGGCAGCCCATTGGTACGTTGTGACAGTTGTCTGCAGTAATCGCTTGTTAGAAGAGTTCGATGGAACATGATGGACACGAATGCAGGGGCTTGATAGTACTCACACCCTCCGGAATCCACTGCCCACAGATGATATCCCCCGGGCTTCTTCGGTAGGGCATTTCCGCAATCGCGGGGAAAATCCTCAACGCTTCTTCTAGGCACGCGTTAAGGTATTGCAAACGAGGAGACTGGGCGCTTTGGAAGTTGATGTCCGCCTCGGAAGCAAAGGCGTCACGGACCTCCTCTGTCACCTTCCTATAAGCCACCGGATTTTGGGCCAAGTAGAAAACGAAGGCCGAGAGAGTCGTGGCCGTAGTCTCACTCCCAGCTAGGATAAGGAGCGGTACATTGGCGAAGATTTCTCTGTCCGATATAGGCTTGTCGCCATCTCGATTCTTGCGCATCATGTAAGTCATAAAGTCCCTTCGACCACCAGGAGACTCCCCTAGTGCCATTCGTTCCTTCGCCTTCTCGACGGCAAAGTATGCGTGCTGAAGGTGGCTTCCTGTGTCTTTCCGCAGCTGGGGCATACAGGCGCGCAATAGATGCCATAAGAGAGGATTGGCACGTTTGAGGCGCTTGGAAGCTCCGCCACGTATACCTGAGAATATCATCTGTATCACATATTAGCAATTGCTCCGAATGAGGCTCGGCGGAGTCAATATGTCAGACCGAGGTCGTCATTATTCTCCTGACTTCCATCCTATCTCTCATCAAGGATAACATGAACGGCAGTGACTCACTTCAACCCAAGGATGATAGTCGTTGGTATCAAGACAGTGAAACGAGTCGCCGAATGACAGGTCCCCGATGATGTCAAAGGTAACAAAGTTGAACCTGTAGTAATAATGCAAAATTAGAGCGTGGCTCCCCGCACTTATTCAAGACCTGGATATTTCAAGACATTCAATCCAGGAACCGAGTAGAACCCTGGAATTTGTCCGCGTTCACAGCACAAAACATACCATCTCTCTATGTCGACGGCCTCGCCACTCTTGGCACGAAGGGTCATCTGATCCATCAACAAATCTATGTATTGGGTGATGAGGGCTTCTTGTTCAGTCACTGGATATCAATTATTAGTATCAGCTTATACATTCCAGGGCGTTCCGAAAGGGCCTAATCTATGACTTGATATAGAGAGATGCGAGGATAGCCAACTACTTACTGGCAGCCTCGGAAAAGGCATGCGCCAGGTGGCGCCGCTGTCGTCGATGGGACTCGGTCGTCGTCGCTCCAATTATTTCCAGTTCTCCACCCGGCCCGTTCATGTTGACTTTTACGTACTCGGCCTTGCCCTTACGATGAACATATACCTCAGGCCAGGCATTTCCGGCCGCTACGGCGACGGTGTCAGGGGCGGTGCGGACGAGAGGTCCATACTTGCGGTGCAACTCCGGAATGGAGTGGGTGAATGTTCCCGCAATGGCTGTCTGCCAGAGAAATGGAAATTCTGTGATAGCATTGAGCTTCGGACCGGGGACTTTTGCAAGTGGGTGGAAATAGAGACGGTAAACGGCCAGGCCGAAATAGTAAGTGGTGATCTGTGTGCATGCATTGTGCACATGATTAGTTAGAGAATGCCGATTCATATGTAGGCGAGGTTGGGCAACCTCAGGCACAGTCAGTTGAACTTACAACCAAAATCAGCATTTGGATGCCATTTTGGAAAGAGAACTTTTCAAACGCCGTCCTTAACGCTGGGACCGTGAAGTTTTGGTTGAAGTAAGGTGGCATCTTGGGGGGGTGTGACCTATGCGGATTTAAACGAATTGTAACTTTCGAATCTGATGAAATAATATGAAGAGGAAGTAGCACCTTGAATACCGACACAAATCGCTATTTTGTATAAACTAAATATTCCTCCCTCGAGGACTGATTAGCTAATAACTTGTGCGGAGCCCATCGAGCGCGCACGGAAACTCTAGGCGGACCGAAGATCTCTCCGTATGTGGATCCACAGGCACGCAATGCGTGCCTGCCAAGCAACGGACCAAGGCACAACGCAGGCATGTGGTTCTGAGAACTAGAATTAAGCCGAAGGTCCGTTGGAAGGAACGGACCCTTTGGTGGATTTACAGAAGGACCGTTGGCCTAATAGGGGTTCCGAAGGGACCGGAAGGAGGCCTATTGCCTCTGGCCCTAGGGATCCTCCAGCTCGGATGCATACCGCGGTGGGTAACTAGGGGCTCGTCCTCAGCCACGACAGGAAATATGTAGGCAAGGACGGAAAGAACGCATTTGGACCTGCAATCGTCGAACTGGCGGGCACATCAACAAGACTTGTCCATTCTGCCCCGCTGTTGGGGAAGTACGTTTGACCAACTCTTGCCCGTCGCCGGAGGTGTGCATGCTCCAGTGCCGACCATTCCCATGGCGTTCCAGCTCACAACATTGCCATCAAGTGCTCACTGCTGTGGGATCAAGACATCAAGTCCTCCAGGATCGCCTCAAGTTCTTCTTTGCGGAAGGGCAGACTCAAGATTTCCGTACCCAAATTGTCTTTGCGGCTGGTGATCATCTGGTGATCGTGGAATCTGCAGACACATGTTAGCAAACCATGTTGCGGCATTATCACCCCTGACACGTTGCTTACTCCTTGAGCAGTGTTCGGAAAGCCATCTCCGAGCTGCAGATGAATTCCTCGACCGCCTTGTTGTACAGCATGCGGTACTCCATCCCAGGATTCTCGCCTCCAGCATCAGCAGCGCCACCCTCTTCCTCCATGCTCCCCAAAACCTCGCCTACCAACAACCTGAACAGGTTCTTCGCGTTCTCCGGTAATGACTTCAACACGAAAGCCACACCATCCTTACCACCAATCCGCCTAGCCTTCCGGCCCAGCAGCTCGTGCACCTCATCCACGACCTCGAGCTCCGCAGGTGCCCTTGGAGAAAAAGTGGTCGCGTCGTGGAAGGCGAAGTTGAATCTTGACCGCTGCCCGCTGTCCCACAGCGCTGGAAAGTCCGGTGTGTCGACGCTGCACGCCAGGCGTATTCGGGGGTGTGCTGCGAGTTGGGAGAGGATGGTCTGAAATTGTGACTTGCGCAGGGGCGGAGCGTCGGCGGAGTTGAGAATGAGGGTGAGCGTGATGTCCGATGAGGAAAGTAGATCTAGCACATCTTGGACCATCGCGACAGGTTGGCCCGCTGTGAGTTTCGCGGAGGCGTCGACTGTGTTGCTAACGGTATTGAGTACCTCACGAACGGTGATCGTGCGGACGTACCCATTGATCACCACGATCTTGTGAGACTCATGATTTGATGTCTTGCTGTGCAGGTGCTTGGCAAAGCGATGGAGAAGCGCACGCTTCGAGCCGTAGCCGAAGAGGCAGAGACTGAAACCTTCAGCAAGCTCGAAGGCCCACTGGTTGAAGGACTCAGTATGAAGGTCTTCCAGGTACTTGATGTCTGCTTCATGAGGATCTTTCAGGTCTCGCAGGACCGAGAAGTACTCATCGTGGGTGAGGAGATTCAGAGATGCGAGCGTGTTGGTGGACGTCTTGGGTAGTCCGGGCTTGTTCTGGAAGAAGTACATCTCGTGCCGGGGCAGATCCCGCGGTGGAGTGGGCGATTTCTTCCTCGTCGCCTTCTTCCTCCTACCCCGTGGGGGTTTGGACGGGGTGGCCGCATCTTCCTCACGGTCCTCATCTGCCTCCACGTCTTCCTCTTCCTCGGCCTCCTCCTCGGCATCTTCGTCCTCCGCACTTGACTCATAAATCTCGCGCGCAAGATTCTCGTCGACTGCCTCATCGTCGCTCGTGGCACCGCCAACCAGACGATCAATCAGGGCTCTGGCGCTCTTCCGCCGTGCAGACCTGTCGGCGATCGTGCGACGTCCCGGGGTGTCCATACCGTTGGCGCCACCGGGCCTGGACGGCGTTTCCAACCTGGCCTTCGTAGCTGACTGCGCACTCTTCGGCGTCGACACGATCCCATCGGTTCCATCTGCCCTGGCAGGGGGTGCTGAATTCTTGGGCGGTCGGCCTCGCCTGCTGGGGGTGGCTGCGATCGTCGCCTCCGCATCCGCGAGCTCGTCTTCTTCGCGCTCTTCATCCCCGCCAACAGGCTGATGTTCCGTCTTCCCAGCCACAGCCCTCTCTGTCCTGCGGCGCTTCGACGGAGTGGCCTGGACCGTCGACTCGTCTGCATCCTCAGCGAGGCCATCGCTCTTGTGCTGCGCCCTTGTGCTGCGACTAGCCTGCGCAGCACCCCTTCTCGCTGCTTTCTTTGGTGGCATATTTTGCGATGCCTGTGTTCAGCAATCCGAGATCACCATGATTTCTGGCCCACAACACGCTCGTATCTGTCGGCAAATTCGGTTTGGTTTGGTGGTTGATGGATCCAAGTCACGTTAGAATCGGAGCACGCGTTTTGTGCCGACGTTGAACGACCCCTGACGCCTGCTCTGATGCAAGGTACGGTGGACCCACTTTTTCAGCTGCAGCCGCCATTAGCGTGGTTCTCATTCAACGTCACTTGGACTTTTCAGCGGCAAGTCAATCATCTCCACCACCAAATCACCACTCACTCACTGTCTAACAATCACTCCGGCCCTGCCCTTCTGGGCTCATCTTGAGAGATGAATCTCAATCTTTCGGCATCCTTGAACATCTTCAAGATCATTGCGAACCCTTCCTTATGTCTGCCCCACGCCACCATCTCCACCTTCAAGGATCTGCCTCATCCGTTGGACTCAACCTTCAAGGACAAAGACAAGAAAGTTGACATCAGGGCTGTCATTCTCGATAAAGATGACTGTTTCGCCGTTCCGGAGACGAACCATGTACATGGGCCGTACCAGGTATGTCATGCTCTCACTGTGGTCCCATTGCGAGGCTCGAATGCTAACCGAGCCCAGGAACGATTTACCGCCTTGAAGGCAGCATTTCCAGGACGACGCCTTCTTATCGTCTCAAATACAGCTGGAGCGCTCAGCCATGACTCCAAGAGGGAGTTGGCGTCAGAGCTTGAGAAAGCTACCGGGGTCACCGTGCTCTCGCACCAAACGAAGAAGCCTGGCTGTGGCTCCGAGATCATGGAGTACTTCTGGAAACATCCCGAGACCGGCGTGACGAGTCCCAGCCAACTTGCTGTCGTGGGCGATCGACTGTCTACTGATATGATGCTCGCCAATATGATGGGCAGCTACGGCATCTGGGTCAAGGACGGGGTCGTACCGCTGGAGCAAAAGAGCATTGTGAGAACTCTTGCCTGTCCCCATCGAGCCCTCTGCTTGCTTACATTCGTCTTCAGTTCTCAAGAATAGAACAGAGGATCGGACCGTTTCTTCTGACTAGAGGATATGCTCCTCCACATCCACACAGTCCCTTTGAGTAGGAAATAATGGGTGTCAAACCGAGATGTGCGAGCGTACTTCACGCAAACTGCTTCGAGTTGATCACCAAACTCTGTCTCATTTCCAAATGATATCTCATGCATTATTCGGCAATGATATCTCATGCATTATTCGGCAGTGGGAAGGAGGTCGGCTTGAAGGTGGTCCCCTCTGGCTGTTGGGTTCATTTAGGATTCACCACCTGAAGGTCTTCGAGTCAGCACCAAATCTGCTTCCAAAGCTTCACCGGTGAGAAGAGACTGTGGGCCTTCAATGGCTTTGGCTTGCACAGCATTTCACATCCACACCTGCAACAAATACAAACTGCAAACCGATGAATAGTATTTGTCCTTGTTGGTACAACTCGGACGTAAAATGGACCAGTCACCCGACTGTAAATTTCCCCACACTCTCGCCATCTCTGATCTGATGAGCTTTACCGAGTCTTTGAGCTGCAGGGCTTCCAACCTTGGAAGATCCTATACATGTGATCTTCTCCAAGAATGAGATACGACAATCATGAAGTTGTTCCATTGTTTTATGGGCTCTAATCTGGGCCGCTGAAGTGCTTCAGATGAAGTGATTCAAAAATACCAGTTGGGTTTGATACTAGCCGAACGGCAGATCTTTCAATGCCCAAGGAAGCCGTTTGTAACACAAATTGAAGCTTTCCTTCACCATGAAGCTTAGAATTCCATGACTTCAATGGATGCTGTAATATTTCTCTCATCCGATCAGGACTCACCACGAAAAGTTTGGATTTCGCACCTTCTGTGTCACTGTTTGCATTCCTGAATTAGTGCCTCAGATCCCCACAAGAGCTTTCCAATGACCGGAACTGGTCTATGTGCAACTGTCGTTGCAATAATATTCACTCGCTGACAGAACCTGTCACAACTACGCTCCTACGATGGGTATTACACCATGGCTCAGCGTAGTAAGTTGGAATTTCCCAAGTGGAAAGGTCTGGGTATTTGTTCTGGTGAGGCCTGGAATCCAGAGCTCTTGAGGTAGGGTGGACATTCAAGCTAACAACTGGAGTGAGCAAGGCTGAGGAGGTGGCATGCTGATACTCCCGGAGGCTGGCAGGTACCTCTATATTGTATGCTCAGGTGACTTGTGGTACTAGTGAACATTTTGAGGTCCTGGATTTGATAGATTGTCTTCTATGTTACACATCCACCCATGTACCCAGGTATCCTTCCACGGCTGTGAAGTTCCTTGAGAATTTGAGAATTGTGTATGATCCACTGCCTCCCTACAACAAATTCACCAAAGTTTCGGTACGGGTTGCTCCGAGCAACAATTAGCGTCCCCAAGCAGTGAATTTGTCCATTGATCCGGTCATTCATTGTGTGACTCGCACACAATACCCAGTCGTTTTTTCGGTGCGCCTTCAGTGATTCAGAATGGGTTGAAGACTGGCTATATAATCTCTCCTCGGCCCCAGACGTTCGATTTACTCAATTTCCTGTGCATCGAAACGGGTTCCGATCAGAAACAACACAAGGGTCTGTACTTGACAAGAACTCCTTGAGAATCCTCTCCTTCGGTCAGATCCACAACTATCTTGGGCATTTACTGTTGCTCTGTCTCATCGCCCACTGGCCTCACCGAATTCGTTCCTGCCGGCCGACATCTGCGACCCATTACGACCCATTACCCTCCACCGATATCCTTGTTCATTCAACTTCGCAAGTTTGCTCAACAGCATCGATCAGTCCAAGATGGGTGGAAAGCACTGGACGTCGCAGGAAGAGGAGGTGTTCTGGACCATCATCGCCCCCTTGGCTCCTCCGGGACACGACCGAGACAGCCAAGAGGCGAAGAAGAACACGCAGAAGAAGAAGACATGGGGTCCCTTGGCCAAGCAGATGAAGAAGGAGATGACGGAGCGTCTGGGCGCGGAGCCGGAGCGGAACTACAGCCTCACTTGCGTTTGTAAGGTGTCACCTACATTGTCAAGGGCAACTTTGACATCTTCTGCCAGTGCTGACTTTTCCCCCCGGTTAGACGAGCACTACTTTCAGAACTACGTCCAGACTAAGTTCTCCAACAATGCCGCCAAACACATCAAGGGCTACGTTCTGTTCCTAATCGGCAAGAACGGCGGCTTGGTGTCCGACAAACACCGACAGATGTTGAAGAAGGCGAATCGAATGTTGACTCGTGAGTCACCGCTGAGCTGGAGAGATGGGTGACTGCCAACTAACAACTAGGTAAGCAGATATCGAGCAGTCCGACGAGGCCAAGAATAAGGATGACGGCGGCCCTGCTGTGGATTTCAACGCCAGCATGACCCCTGATGCGAGCGTTCTTGCTGGTGCTTCGGCTTTGTACGGCATGTCCAAGGCAAGATTGAACCAGGCCAGGAGCAGCGAAGTCCGGGAGAGGGGAAAGGTCTGTGAGGATGCTTCAACTGAGGATTCTGGTGACATCGACACGCTCCGCGCTGGGTTCGCCAAGGCTAGTGATAATGTCGACAACATTTGGAATGCCACTAGGTTCGGCAGCGACGACACCTCAGCGCGTCAGCACTCGGTTCCTCGCCCGAACGAGGGCCCGCAGGTCTCCGCAAGACTCGACCCCACCCATGGATATCTGCTGGACAACGGCACCCGTGTCATCCCCGTCGATCAGCGAGGTCATCATCACGCGGCTAGCTATCCCAGCATCTCTCCCTTGAGCGAGATGGGTGACGGTGATATCCCGGGCATGGACCACGACCACCGCCAGGCCAACGGTGCTGCCTTTCGATACAACGACTATCCTGTCTATGGTGGTTATTATCAGCGCTTTACCAACACCCAGTCCTCGAATGGCGCCCCTCGCCTGGCCAGCCTCGGCGGCTATTCTGCCTACGGCGATCGTTCCTCAAACATTGGCTTCCCCCTCCCTAGCTACAGCGGCCGTCCGCAGGCCACATACCGTGCTTTAAGTGGCTATGGACAGGCTCAGGGACTCAGCGACGGCGCTCCATCCGGATATAACATCCCTTCGCACTCCAACGGCTCGCGATCTGGCTCCGGTCCTGCTCATCTATCCAGTGCCGGTGCCAACTCGAGGTTTGGCTCTCCCATGCCGCACAATCAACGCGGTGACCTCGCCTTTCCTGCTGCTCGACAGCCCACTGAGGGCTCGTACCGCCGCATTCCCGTCACTGCGCTGCTCAACAACGAATCCTCATACCGCGGCTACGGCAATGGCTACCAGGCCGCCCGCGGTGCCGCCCGCCTCGAGGATGGCGGCACACTGGAACAGTCCCAGATTCTTGCTCGGCTGCCCGCTCGCCGCTGCACTCGCCGTCCTCCCGACGTGGGTTTCGACTTTCTTGAACGAGACCCCCTCGAATCAGGCATGGTGAAGATCCAGCGTTCTCTCCCAGCTGCTGCTCCGGCCCTTGGTGCTGAGCCCGAGCTTACCCGCGATCGCTCGAGGTAGATCGATTGCCACACTTGGCTACGGCATGCCTCAGCAATGAACTGAGATGACCCTCTTACTTAGCTATTGGTGGATACGGAGCATTCTGATGGCTTGTTTTCGTTGCCTTTGTTGTCTTTTTATTTATTGGAGTTTGGTGTGATTCGGAATATGGACGGGAGGACTGGAGGGATCCTATAGGCCAAGTGGTGTGTGCTGGTATTTCGTCTTTTCACGGTGGCACGAATGTCTTCCATGACTGCTCTCCACTCTAATACTGTTCGCGCTGGGTTCTCAACGCGTTAGTCGCAAGTTGCCCCTGCGCAGGGATCAGATTACCTAGGTATGAAGTTTTCGTCTAGTTGACGACCAAAGACAAAATTCTTGCGATTTGAGCGAGTCGGCTACGTTGATTGTGCTAATGCGATTGATCCAAAGTTACCTAGGTAAGTATGAGATCATTCGGACATATCAGGGCTGGGTCCTCCCTTTGAAAGGTGCTATCCACCGCTGAACCTCACCGTCTCTAGTTTGTTGTCCTCGACGGCGACGGCGACCACGGGCCGCCAGCCTCGCCATCACTACGCCGTCACAAACCCTCAGTGATGATAAACTTGAGCCTGTGACTGAGAATGATCCTTTCGTACTCCAAAGCTGAGCTGTGTCTTCACACCAACCCCTGCAAAATGGCTTGCAGCTCCTGCTCACTCACCACGTCGTCCTTCATTGCACCTGTCAAACAACTTGAATGGAACCACACGTCAATGCCCTGGGGTGCTGGCAATGACTCTCTCAGCTTCTGGACATTGGAGCTCCTGACACCGCCGCCGATGATGACTTCCTCGAGGCTCGGCGGTGCCAAAGTGATGATGCGAGACAGGGTGTCAATGTGCTCTGCTGCTGCTCCCGGACCACCAGATGTGAGGAGGCCATGGAAGCCACACTTTTCCAGATCTGAGAAAGACTCTTCTACAGTAGAGCCGTCGGTTCCAAGTATATCGTCCTATCTCAGTGATCAGTCATGTACTCAAGTGACCTATGTCACAGTGAAAGGAGCATGCTGGGTTCTGATATATGTGGTCTGGACAAGGAAAGCTGGAGAAGGCAGAAACCCCAGGAAAACGACGTTGTGCAGCTCTAAAGAGGCTATCACTGTGCGCACGGATCAGGGCAACTTACAAATGCCCGATGAAACACACACGGCAGCCCTCGAGCCAACCCAACCAGCTCCCGGTTCCTCTCAACATCTACCACCATCGCTCCCCCTTCCTCACCAGGGACTTCCCTCTTCCGCAGCACCCCAAAGACAAACCCGTCCCCCCTCTCGCCCCTCAGCAGGCCCGAATCCCCGAACGTCCGAACGGCCTCCTTCATCTCCTCAAACTCCTGATCAGAGTAGAGGAAATCCGGCCCCCCGCCGGCCGGAGGCCCGCGCGGCCTGATCATCACGCGCAGTGGAACAGAGGAGGACCCCGACAGCAGGGCCTCGAGGTCGGCAAGAGACGGCGTCAGGCCGCCCTGGGGGTACGAGCCGGCGCGGTTGAGCTCGATGCGGTGGGCGCCGGCTCCGGTGGCGAGGGCGGCCGAGGGCGGGGAGAAGACGGGGACTTCGAGGGGATGAGGCATTGTGTCGCGGCCGAGGCTCTTGATGGATGAAGCTGGAGAGGTCGAGAGAAAGGGCGGAGAGGTATGAATGTGAACCCTAATGAGATGCCTCTATTCTAGAGCGGTGGAAACGGCAGATCGAGTCCGCCAAGGCATGGAGAACCTGTCGTTATCTCTCCTCGGAGATGTTGGACTCGGCTGGGGGAGGCTTGACTACCTATGAAGAGAGGGGATTGGCCGTCTCCCCAGCGTGAGTCAACCACATGTGAGCTGGTCGCAATCTGAATTGTTCCTGAAGTGAAGGTGCAAATCATTGTTGTGCATGCTGTTTCCTGCTGAAGGTAGGCCCTTGGTGGGGTATGCTGAGCGGAGCAGGGGTCCTGGGTATCCATTCCCGGGGCCGGTCGTGGGCTGCATGGCCTGTTGAACGAGCTGTCCAGCGCACTCACATCAAGCCTAGACGTGAATACCCAGCAGCTCTTGACACAAGTCCAGACGTATTTGTGAGTATCGATACTAGACTAATCCCTGCACAAGATTGAAATCTCTGAGCTTTCAAGGACCTAGATCATGAGTTTATCTACAATAGGTCATCCTGTAGAGTGAGCGTCGCTGTCATGAGTTAGACTTCCAGCTTGCTTCATAAGACTAATTACATTCCCCCTGCGCACTTCACTTGGCACAGAGACAAAACGCTTCCAGGATGATCTCAAGGAATCGATGCCACAAGGGAAAAAAAAAGCAATCTAAAGATCTAGTAATCTCCTGTATCTAGAAACACAGTCAGCGTAATATTTATATTCTACAGCATAACACAAGAAACCCTCAAAGATTCTCATTCGGAACGCCTTGCTCTCTCCAATATGCCAATACATGGGTTTAATGATCCCACTCAGCATCGATCTTCTCCCAGTTGTCCAAAAAACCCTTGAACCACTTGACTCCAAGGCCGGGGTCGAGGGCGCCCGTGGTCGCGCGGATGGAGTGCATCGAGAGCTGCGGCAGCCCGGCATCGGCAGCCTTGACACCCATCATGCTGGAGAGGGTCGGGCCGACGGTGCCTCCGGACCGCGAGTCGTTGCGGATCATAAACTGCTGGTTCGTGCACCCGCTCAGCTCCGCCACGCGGTTGCAGATGGCCGTGCTGACGCTGTCCGTCGTCATGTGGCCGTTGCTGTCCTGGCAGACGACCAGGCCCACGTTCAGCAGGGGCAGGTGCTCGCCCTCGTACTTCTCCAAGAAGTTCGGGTTCGCCGCGTGGGTGACGTCGGCCGAGACGAGGAACGAGCGGGCGTACGTCTGCCCGACGACGCCGGGCCCGAAGGTCTTGCCGGCGTCGGCCGACAGGGCCTCGACGGCCCGCTCGACGACAGAGGGCAGGAAGTTTGCCTTGGCGCCCTGACGAAGCAGGCTGCCGATCTCCTCGTCGTCGAAGAGCGCCACCAGCTTGATGCCGCCGTCGGACTCGGCGGCATCGGCGTGGACCAGACCCGTCAGGGCAGCCCACGAGCAGAGCTTGTCGTCGATCCGGCCTGCCGATATGAACTCCTTGTCCATACCGCTGAGGACTGCCGGCGCATGGTCGTACAGCTCAAGCTCCCAGTTGGTGATGGAGGTGTAGTTCTCGGCTGAGATCCCAAGTTCTTTGGTGATGAGCTTGACCAGCTTGGGCGGTTGTGAGGCCACAAAGGTGCCAACCTCGCCGACAGCAGCCTCTTCGGCACCAGTCGACAGGCCGATGACGGGGACGACTTGTGTCTCCTTGTTCTGCGATCCCAACATGCCAACACCGAAGTGGGGTGCCAGAGTGGGTATCTTGGCGATTGGCCATCCCAACTTGACCAGTTTCTTGGAGGTCTTCCCAGTGGCCGCGTCGCGCACGATCACACGGCCGCCTATGCTCAGATCTCGGTCCCACCACGTCTCGTTGAGCGCGCCGGCGTAGGGAGCCACGCCAAGCTGCACATAGCCGGCCTTGGTAGGCTTCTTGCTCACCGGCTTCAGCTTGGCCGTCAGGGCGTCGATGTGTCCCGCGATCATCGCAACGCCATTGCCTGGTTTGTATGCCTTGCCGACACTGAAGGCTATCAGACCGCTTCCGTTTCGAGTCGCATAGTATTTGCCGCCGGGCTTGATCTTGTCAGACCAGTCGTCTCGCGCAGGGAGCTGGAGCCATATGCGTCAGTATTCCGCATTCCATCCTTTTGCGCGGGGTCCATGGGGACTCAGAAACGTACCTCGGCGAAGCCAGCATCGTCCAGCTGCTTCTTGAAATAGTCCACCGCATGAAATATCGTGGGATTCTCGGTAAGGAACTGGCAGAAGGGTTCGGTGAAGGTCTCGGGCTTGGAAGTAATTCCAGGCACATGGCCGATCTGAGATCCAAAGGCAGCACTGTTCTGCAGCCGGGCTTGCAATTGGAGGCTGGTTATCAAGTTCTGGAGGTCGTATTGAGAGTCTCGGAGCCCTTGTTGAAGCTGCGCGTGGGTTGAACCGAAGCCATGCTGCTGATGCTGTTCAGACGAGCCGGCGGACTTCTGCTCGCCGCCTTCGATTCTGCTTCTGGCCATGTCTGTAAGCTCTCTGGTATGTATTCAGACGGCGGCAGATGGTGCTAGGAGGTCAGGGCAATCTGTGAGGAGCAACAATCACGAAAATTCTAACGGAAGCGTAAATACCTGGGTAGGAGGCATGTGAACAAGGTCAGATGCCCGTGTCTTGGGAGGCTGGTTTAATGCCACGAGCCACCATGCAGTACCGATATCTCTTATCTCGGCCGGTGCCGGCGCAAAGGCGTCATGGGGTAGCTACTTTCCTCTTTGAGACTGGCCGAACTCGAGATGTTAGGGTTGGGGTTATGAGCCGAGCTTGCTCCCCCCCCCCCCCCCCAAACGCCCCGGGAAGCAAGATAATTTTCTGGGTTCTGCACTCTGCCACCACAACCTTCTCCTCCTGTCTTGGAGTCTGCAACATGATTACTCATGCACTTCGTAACCAAGAGAAATTATGTCGCCTTCAGTCTTACAGATCTGCACAACCGGCACTATCGAGATTCCATTTTCATTTGGGATACGAGACGCCGAACATCTCGTATGATCCAGGCAGAAACTTCAGGCCCAAGGGCAATAGATGCGTAATAATCACATCAGCCCTATGATGCCACGTGCTTGCGTATTCCCCAGACCAATGACCTCCCAGGCAGTGCCAGGCACGCATGCACACGAGGGCGGGTGTCAGCGCCGATCCTAGCGTCTGTCAGAGAAACCTTGGCCACGGCCTGTAGGATCCGCCGTGCATGCAGCACGAGAGGGAACGTTGCGTGCGGTGAGGCTTAGAGACCTCAGCTACTCGTGATGGCGGCAAAACTTCATCGGACTTGGACTCATGTGTTGCGAGACATGCGGCGAAAGATCTTCGAAGTGATTATCTGATCAGGATACGCACGAGTATAAAAGGGTAGGTTGTGAATCACCAAAGACAACCTTGGAACGACTCGGCAGAACACAAACAACGGCTTCTTTCAGCACCAAGCATCTGAGAATTTCACAATATACCTAATCAAATTAATTCCTCTACACTTATATCAACCTTTCAACCAAATCCCAAACAAATAAAAACAAAAACTCTAAAATGCGTACTTCCAGCCTCTTCGTCGCCTCTGCTTCCCTTCTGTCTCTGGTGCAAGCCAGAATCGGAGGCATCGGCGTTCCCAAAACGATCAAGCCGGGAGACAGCTTCGACCTGGTCATTCGAGGCACCGGCTACATCCAGAGTGTGACAGACGTGTCTATTGCCGTCGGCTTCCACCTGGGAGACACCCCTTTGGATTATGGTCTGGGCACCTTCATCACGGCGTTTGACCTCGGTGAGTTGAGATCTACATCCTAGCTCATGGCCACACACACACACTCTCTCTCTCTCTCCAACACTCGTTGCTAACACACAATTTGTTTCTGCGCACAACAGTCGATGATTCAAACCTCGACGAGAACTACAACAAGACGGTGACACTCCCGGCCAGCGCGCAGAAGGGCGCGGCTACGTTCACCGCGAGCTTGGAGAGCCTCTACGGCGTGGAATACGAACCGGCTCTCTACCCCTTCAACGTCTCGTTAACGATCGGGGAGGATACGAGCACAGAATATGTCTGGGCTGATCTGGGTACTGCGGAAATCTCATAGTTGGAAAGAGACCAAAGAAGCCAGCGGTGCGGCTGGTGCAGAGATCCCGATCAAGAATGAGTCGGTGGCAAAGAACATAGAAGCACGTGCCTTTCGGAGAATCAGAGTCATCTTCCATGTAGACTGCTTGGATACATAGATTCATCCGCCTTGCCAGACCTAATCCATCGGAATCCTGGGCACTGTGTTGACAAAGACATTGTTCGGATCCCAGTTCCTCTTCAGATCTAGTAGGTGTTGGTAGTTCTTCCCGAAGATCTTTCCCAAGTCACATTCCTCGTATGAGGTCATGGGCAGCCAGCTTCCCTCCAAAACCTCATCAGGCATGACTTCCTTGATGGTGTTTCTCAGAGCGCAAGCCCAGGCATAGGCCGACGCGGTGTCCGTGGTCGAGCTAGCTAGGATCTCCAACGTGATATGCCTCTCCCTCAGCCCAAAGACCGAGCTCTCACAGTCGCCGTCCCCGGGGCCGTCGAACCTATGCAGCGCGATCCCCACGCCCGGCGCCCCAAAAACGAGCGTGCCGCGCGCCAGCGTCTCGATGAAGGTTCCACTCAGACCCCGTACGGAGACCGTCTTGGCACCGCCGTCAGACTGGGGAGGAATAGAGACATTGATCTTTGCGATGCCCTCGCGGAATGTGCACGGCTGCATGCTGTTGAGGATCGGGGGGCTCGGACCCAGCGCCTCGACCCGGGAGAGCCACCGGCGGCCTTCCTCGTGGTCGTCCGACATCCAAAAGGTCGTTGAGAGGACCACGTGCTGGTGTTGCGGGTGCTCCCAGACGGAGATGAGCGGCGTGAGGGCTCGCGGCATGCCGTCGTCGTAGAGCCGCTGGAGGTTGCCCAACAGAGTCCTGGTGTATTCGACATGGTCTTCTCCGGTAGGCCAGAGGAGAAGGCCCGCGAGGATCTGTCAAGACGGTCAGAAAAACAAATCGCAAATCGCACGTTCGTGAGAATTTATGAGCCCCCACCTCACCTGGTCCATGGGATACACCTTGATGGTGACCTCCACAACCACACCCAGAGCCCCAGCCGCCCCCTTGATCCCCTTCAGCAGCTCCTCGTCCGCCTCCACGATCTCGCCGCCGGCAGTGACGACCGTGGCGCCCACGATCTGATCCACTCCCAACCCAAACAACCCCGTCAGCGGACCATACCCACCCATGGTGGCCCAGCCCACATACCCGACCCGGCTGCAGTTGCCCACGGGCGTGACCAGCCCCTGCGCCTCCAGCGCCTCCAGCAGCGGGCCCGTGAGACACCCGCCGCCGACGGCGGCGACCCGCTGCTGCTGCTCCTCCTCCTTGTCGTCGTCGTCGATGACGCGCACGTGGTCGATCTCGCGCAGGTCCAGCATCAGCGCGCCGGGCACCTGCGACCGCCCGCACGAGTCGTGCCCGCCCCCGCGGACGACAAAGGGCAGGGCGCGCGCCGCGCAGAACCGGACGACGGCGCCGGCCTCCTCTGCGGACCTGGGCCGTGCGATGCCCAGGGCGTTGGGGCCTTCGGGCCTGACTCTGTAGCACGCCCCTGTCGTGGCGAAGGCGGGGTCGGAGCGGAGGAGGACGGTTAGGGCTGGGTGGGCGTCCTTGAGCGCCTGGACCTGCTCGAGTCTAGTATTCAGGGCGTCGGGGTGGTCCCCGGCTGGGGAAGACTCTTGGTATTGATGTGGGAGCTCCATGATGACATTTGGATATATTTGGGTCAAGCAACATATGAACATGAGAGATGCTCATAGTGTTGCCATGAAGAGGAAGCTGGGAATATTGTAGTAAGCTCTGTGTTCCAAATCTGCTCCAATAACAGTGACCAATAACAGTGACCAATAACAGTGACTGCTCAAGCTGTTAGCTTCAGAGAAATTGTCTTCAGCCAAACAGACATCAAGGCATTGATCAATGATGGCATCCTGTACTTGAGTATGACTGCAGGATCACAAGTGTGTTTTCCTGCAACGATCGTGCATCCACACCACCTGGACACAAAGCGGGGATCGGCCAGATGGAGATGACATCCTCGTTGCATCCTCCTCTTCATCCTTCGACACTAGGTATCCAAAGCATCTGTCGCCACTGCACTGCACTGCAATTACTTTGTATAAATTTCAACTCTATTGGCCGGCTCAGACTGGTCGCAAGGCACCCTTTGGCAAGGGGCCTCGACGTGAGATTAGGCGTGTAGGTCCCGGAACTGGCCCTATGAAAAGCAACTATCTGCCAACCAAACCCAGTCTTAAAACCAAGGATCTGACTAGGTAGCAAGCAAAAACAAGGGTGATGGTGGGTGGATGAAATTTTCCAGCCAGTGCATACAGTAAGTAGCCAGAAGGAAGAAAGATGAGGAGGGAAGGACGTGCAGGCGGGGGAACGGCGGGCGTTGCCCGCCTTATGTGCCCCGCTTACGTGCACACAGATACTACCATTATTCTCCGAGACCTTCCCTGCACTATGGTAAGGGTCTTCCAATATTCATTTCAGGGACTACAGATCAAAGTGCATCAATAGGTGTGAACATGGTCTACAGTACAAGAACCCTTTAGAAGCATGAATTTGAGTCTCGGCCAATCAAATGCCACAAAATCTGGCTTTTCCCCCTAATGCAGTAGGTGGAGCCAAGCCGAGCGGGGGCTAATGCTCGAAGGCAAGTACTTGAGTACTTGGCAACAGGCCGTTGAAATGGCCCAAAAGATACACATTCAGTGATGGCGCCAGTAAGAGCTTATATTGGCATTGTGCCATATCACCTCGCTGGGGATATCGGGAGATGCTGACTTATATCCGTGCCATCTTCCAAGGTTGTGTGCCCAAGATTCGTCGTGAGACAAAATCTTGGGCAAGCTCTTTTACCTTTGCATGTTACAAATCCTGTAGCAGAGACTCTGGAAAAGATCCCCAAAGGAAGTCACATATTGCCGGAACCAGACTAGTAGTGCGGTTACGGGAAAAGAGCATAAGGCGCCAGAATCACGTTTCATTTTTCTGCTTCTCATTCAGCCCTTCAATATGCTGAAGAGCAGTGGTTTGTCTGTCCAAAAGAAAAGGAAATGGGGTATTTGCAATGACAGGTCCTGACCACCAACAACAATAAAATAATCATCCCAATGCTCCTGAGCATGACCAAAATAACAACAAAGGGAAAAGTGGTATCTCTTTTGTTCTTCGCTCCGCCGGCCCTGGAAATACAACACGCTGCCAATGTTGGCCAATCATAATGCCCTGCAGAATATATGCTTTCCCGCACCACTAGCCACAAACAATCTAGCTCAAGTCGTTAAACAGCAAATGTCTCTTCCAGGCGTTACCTAGTATGGCCCAGCCGCGTGTGCCTGCTGTCTCTCCTGTGCTCAAGATGCCCTCCTGAACAGCCTCTTCGTCCCACCGACCCTCCCGATCTCCCCAAACTTCTTCCCTGGGCCACCGTCCGCGGGCGTCGAGGACCTCGCAGCGTCCGTCGAATGGCCGCCACTAGCGGCCCGGACCTTCTCCTTGATGCTCTCGACCCACTCGAGGCTCTCGGCGGGGATCTCCTTTCGCGAGCCCCGCGGGCCTGCCATGCCTAACGAGCTCTCCTCCTCCATCCAGCTGAGGCGCGAGCTGGACCGCGACCGCCCGGTACTGCCGGACGCCGAGTCCACCGAGGACGGCGGCTCCGAGCTGCGCGACGGACCGCCGTACGCGATGGGCGTCCGCGGCAGTCTCGGCCCCAGCAGGTCCTCGCCCGCGCTGGCCTTGCGCGTCTTCTTCACGTAGATCGGGCTGACGTCGGCGGCCGCCGAGCCAGGACGGCTGTGAGAAGTCGGGCGGGTTGGGGGGCTGGCGGATGTTCGTGTGCTCATGCTACTAGCCGAGCGTGGGATGTCGCGGACCTCCAGCCTGCTCTCGCTCCCGCGGTTGGAGCGCCGCCCGTGATGAATCGCGTACTCCTTCAGGTACTCTCCCAGGTCGGCCCAGCCACCGCCGACGCGCACCATCACCCGCTCGCCATGCTCACCGACACAGCGGATGAACAGCTTGATCGGTGCTTCGCCGTTCGCCCGGGAGAGGTGATACATCTTGATGTCCTGGTTCGTGCGCTGCTGGTGCCGAGGGCGAGCTACCGGCGCCAGTGTGAAGGCCGGTGTGGTACCGCGGGAAGACATGGTCGATTTGCTGCGGGCCGACTTCTCAGCAGTGGGCCTTGGCTTTGTATATGGCAATTGCAAATCCGGAGGGTTCAGATGGCTAGGAAAAGTTGGTTTCGACGACAGCTGGATCTTGGCTGGAATGTTCTGCAAGATGTCGGCAATCTGCTTTCGCATGTGGTCGTCCTCACCATTGGGGTCGCTCAATATTATCGGGCTACCGAGTTCGTGAGAAGGCGTGTCGTAGGCCGACGTCAACGGTGTCCGGAGCCCGTCCTCGTCCTCGTCCTCGTCCTCTGGGTCCTCGGGCACAGACGGCATGTCACTCAGCGGTAAGGACACCGATCTTGTCTCCCGCGGTGGGGTTTGGGGGACACGTCGAATGGCATTCGCCGGCAGAAGCTCTGGGGTCATCGATCGATCTCGCTGGCGCGCCTGGGTGCTGTTGGGGGATTTGGAACGGCCAGTCCTCGATGCCGAGGGCTCGTCAGCCTCGAGCTCGAGCTCGAACACCGTCTCGTCCGCCCTGACGTCTCCGCGCTTCTGTGTCGACCCCAGAACGTCTGTGACGGCGATGGTTGGTGATCCGTTAGCGGCATCATCGCCTTCCACGCTTGGAATTGGCTCGTCCGCCCAGGGAATCGGGCTTCCCGATGCCTTTTCAGATGTTTCTTGATTATTGACGTCCTCGACATTGATAATCAAGTGAGGTGGTGTGCCTGCCTGAGCGTCCCTGTTGTCTTCGGAAACACCTTCTGGAGACTCCTTGGGAATTGTGACATTGGCTTGCTTGGCCTGCTCTTTTGAAGCTTCTAGCTCTGCATCGCGAAGTTTCCTCTCGCATGCAGCAATCCATTCACCAAAGTCGCGCTCCACGGCCTCCATGCGCTCAAGCCATTCCTCCGGCAGGGTGTCGTCCCGGCCCTCGAGGTGATCGAGCATGTAGTCGAGGCCCTGGCCCGCCTTGGAGATTTTCTTCTCCAGAACCAGCTTCATCACGTCGAAGTCGTGCTTGGACAGCGCCGAAGCTTCAAAAGTCTGGCCTGTTGAGGGTTGCTCATCCTCGGGCTTCGAATCTGACGTGATCGTGCTCCAGCCAGTCTGAACTGCAGACTCCGCATCAGCCACGGAGTCGAGCCATGTAGGTATCCGCCGCAAGACCGTCAACCGCACGCTCCATATGCTCATGAGCCGGTTCAGCTTCGATAGATTTGGCAAGGCCTGGACGATAGTCGCGGTGATGACGGCGGACATGTCGTCCATTTTCGTGTAAGAGGCGAGCGAGGACATGCCGAAGTGGCGCTCAAGAGTGGGGCTGGCCGGAGTGCCCGGCCTCGACAGCGGCATGATGTGGTTGTGAAGCACATGGTTCTTGATGTCTTCAATTTCGAGCTTGTCCAGCTCGGCTTGTATCTGGTCCAGACGCGTCTCGTAACGCGCCACGTCCGACTCCAGGAGGCAGCCAATGTAAGCCTCGTCGGGGAGTGCAGGCGCCTTTTGCTGCGCGTCGTCGGCCGTTGACCCGGACCTCCCACGCGTCGCGGGCTGTTCCTTGGCGAAAGCGGGTGCCTGAAAGCCGGCTCCTCCCTCGGTATGCCAAGTCCAGTCGCGTAGCTCGTCCAGCCATTCGTAGATGTTCTTTGAGGCGACTGCGGCGCGCATGGCAAAGCTCCGCTCTGTCGGTGTCGCGGCGTCCATGCAGGCCTTCAGGGGCCCGGTGGGGGCGCGGAACGTGTCAAGGGCGGTCAGTGGTGAGAGGTGGGAGATGAAGTCGTCAGAGGGTTGTCGGCGGTGGGGAGATGGGGATGGCGCAGCTGAGGGGGGATGTCGACTTGCGAACATCAGTCGCGCCCCAAGGGGCGGTTGTATGGAAGTTTCGGTCATAGTGTTGAGGGTTCCGTGCGAGGAGTGTCGGTGGTTATGTCGTGGAAAGGAGTGGTTGTCCAAGGAGGCATGGCCAGATCCAGACCAAGTCCCAGTCCCCAGAAATTAAGAACCTATGAATGAAAGATTGGCTGCATATAATCTCGATAGGCTCATAGTTGTAGGTCGAGCGAGGGATCGAGGGTGGTAATTTATTCGGTTGAAAGGAAAAAGGGCGAAGCCCAGAGGCCAAGGCTATATGCTCGGTGCTGAGCCCCCTCTGACGACGCGCTGCCGTCTTTGTATAGCTACAGGTAGCAGTCTCAGAACCCGGCGCGGGAGAGGGCAGCGAGGGGTCGGGGCGATGGTTGGCGAATGGCTGGAATGGTTCCTGCAGAAGCAATGGGGAGCTCGAGCTGAACGGCAGGTTGCAGAAGGTCGGCTGCACGGTGCTTGGTCGCGTTGGTGGTACGGCGGAGAGAGTACAGAGTACCTGTACCTGGACATCCAATTCAGCCTTTTCAGGGGATGGCGCGTGGTCGGTGGCGGTTGGACTGCAGTCTGCAGAACCTGAAAGGTCAGAGTGGATAAAGAGCGACGTGTCTCTGTCAGAACTGAGCCTCTGAGACGCGATATGATGTAGAGAGACAGGTAGGCAGCAGGTGGACGCAGGCTGTGGTTGGATGGCTGTGGGTGTGCTGTCGGTAGGGAGAGCGACACAGATTAGATAGGTGAGGTTGGTCAAAGTGCGACAACGTAGTGTGGCGTGGGCGTGCGTGGAAGCAGGCAAGGGAGGGTAAACGAAGAGGCGGGATTGAGGGAGAAAGAAAGAGGATGAAGATGGGCTTGAGCCTGAGGCCTCTCAGCTCTCGTCTCTATTCTCCCAACCGATGAGCATTCGGGGTCCGCTGGTTGGAAGGAGAAAATAAGTCACAAAGGTCCGGGAAAAGGAGAGAATAGACCAGCTGGTGCTCCTTGCGCCGACGGGTCCTGGTGGGTTTCACAGTGTCAATTGTCGTGTAGAGAGAGTCAGGACCAGCAGCAGCAGCAGCAGCACAGTGGATAGCTGAATGGGCGAAGCAGAAACAGGAATACCAACGCGCGAATGCGTGGTGTGGTCATCGTGTGCAATGCAAGTGCAAATGCATTCAATGAGAAGACGGGAGGACGGGAAAGCACGACACTTGATTCGTCGCTCTACCCTGTCGCGCCATCCATGTTCCTGGTCGGCGGACTCAATGCGATGCGAGGGCAAGAGCTGGCAAGCTGGCAAGGCACCAGGCACCAGTGGCCTCCCCCCCTCCCTTCCCCCCGTTTAAACATATACCATCCCATAAAATAATGGGACGCGAGACTTGACGTGTTGCACAGATTTGATTCGGTTCTCGTCCAGTTCCAGTTCCCAATGCCAGTTCAGCCAGTTCCTGGTCTGGTATTGCAGGGTTTCCTGGTGCACTCATCGATCTGAACCGTCGCGAGAGATTTGGTGGGCCTGCTCTTTCTCCAGAAATTGTCCGTCCTCAATTTCAGCATTGTCGACCAGCCGGCACTTGACGCTGCACCGAGATTTGGCAATCGACACACCACTTCGCTTCCGGGCCTTTCACAAATCTCTCAATCGCGTCGTGTTCGCGTCAGTTACGTCCTGTGACCAGTATTGAATTTTTGTTTCAATTTCCCTCGACGCTTGTCCGGGACTAGCTCATCAAATCGCGCCGAGGTGTCAGTTTCAAGAGACCACCAAAGAGGCAGCCTTGACGTTGACAGCCTTGCGCAGATCCTCCCCCCCAATAGGTACTCAAAAAGGACCCTCCAGAGATCATCGTAAACATGCCGTCCCGCCTCGCTCACATGCAAACAATCTTGGCCCTCCTTCCACCCCCCCCCCCCACCCCTCCCTTCTTCTCCCAACAAGCCCAGGTCTGCCAGTGCGCCCCTCTGCCCCTCTGCTGTTCCTGCGTGGCGGCGTGGCATGCTCCGGAGCGAGGCGAGCTCAGGGCCTGCAAGATGAGATCAAATCAGAGCCGGCCCACGCAGGCCCCGGTGGGCAAGGTGGGGTGGCCTTTTTGCTACTTTCTCTCCGACAGTCCACGTTCCTGGTTTCGAACTATCCACAGTGGACACGAATAACGAGATCCACCCAAAACAGGGGCGCACTGGGGGCGACGAACACGTCCAAAATTGGCACAGCAACGACCCACATCGTTCGTGAGCTTGGGGACCACGTCCCTCTCCCGGGCTCTGACCCAGCGAGCAGCGACCGACGAGCGACGGTCAGGCCAAGCGAGCCCCATCGAGCCCGGACCAAGCTGCACGAGATCCGTCGGAGATGGAGACCTCCCACGTGAGAGCTGAACGGTGAGCAGCACTATGCCACGTCGCCTTGTCTTGGAATGTTCTGATTTCAAGGCTATATGCAGTATGAAATCCTGATACTGTGGCTCCTCATACAAAAAAACACTGGTGTGTAGTCCAGGCCATGCCCAGCCGTGATCGTGGTAGATGGAAGACCAAACGTCTCGCATCCCGTTCGCACTCGATGTGCTGTTCTTCGTTCGCACTTGATGTGCTGTTCTTCATCCGGCGCTATGGCTGACTAAAATCGAGCCTGAGCCCACGAACACAGAGATCTAAATGGATACAGCCTATCTTTCGCCACGTCTCTCTGAGGAAACAAAGAGAAACCTATTTCTGCCACTCACATCTCCAGAGTCATGATGCGAGCTTCGTCTGGTGCAATGCGCCTCAGAGACCTAGGTAAGCATATTTATATGCACAGGGACAGCTTTCCCCCGCGCGTGTATGTGCGGTCCCTGTCTTGTTCCCCTTTTCGCGAATACTCCGTCCCCCCCCCCCCCCCCTCTCGGAATGTACTCTACCGAATGTAGGCTCGAGCAAGGCAACCTTCCGGTTCCATGCCACGGGTGTCCTGGGTCCTGTCACCCCACATCGCTGGATTACATCAGGAAACGCAGGTTGTGGAAGATGTTGAGAACACCGGATAAGTTGACTTTCTTGGGGTCGATGCTGTCAAGACGAGGATATAATCTCGCCGAATAGTATCACGCAGCCTGCTTGCCTAAAAGCGCCTTCTCAGTCCGGAAGTCTCACGAGAACAACTCAGGGCCGCGAGCGTTCAGCGTGCCAGGATCGATATGCTGCGGAACGTCAACCCACCCACTGTAGTCGACCTCGTTTCCCTCCAGCTCCGGCGGCAGGTTTAACCAGTTCTGCCAGCCGTCGTCGAGCTGCGGGAAGTTGAGCCCCTCCGCAGAGAGGTCGAGGCCAAACACCTCGGCGGACGACAAATTGTCCCGCTGGGTGCCGCCGAGACCCGTCTCCTGGGATGACGGGACCTCGGGCGACATGGACGCCGACCCGTCCGAGCTGTGCTCGTGCGAGACCACCTCGACGGGCCATGGATCTGATATGTTCGCCGCCGTTGTCGTTGTCGCTGTTGCTGCTGCCGGAAACGTTTCGCTGGACATCTGCAACGCCACCTGCTTGGTGAGCCCGTCCACCAGGGGCGACTGCGTGATCACGGGCATCGTGGCGAGGCCGATCGCGCTCATCCCCGGGTGCAGCGCGTTCTGAGATGGTTGGGGCACACCCCCAATCGTTCCGGTCCGCATCAACGCCGCGTACCCACTGCCCGAAGACGCGGTGCTCGCAAAGGGCAGGCTCGAAGCCGCCGCCAACTGTTGGGGGTTATGATGGCCCGAGACCGGCAATATGCTCGCGGCAGCATCATTGTTGTTGAAGCCGCCCGGCGCCGACGGTCTGTCGACGCCGGGCTTGTTCCTGATGACATTGTCCATAAAGATGGCCGCGTATTCGGCGGCGGCATATGTCTCGCGCAGCGTGTTCAGCACGCTCATGCACGTGTCAAACCCGCGCTGCGCCTCCTCGCGCACCTCCCGGGCCGGGTCGCTCACGTCCTGCAGGTGCACCAGCATGGCGGGCATGATGACGGTGACGCCCGTGGTAGGGAAGTACCGGTCCAGCCCGAGGCCGTGCATCTCGCTCGCGACGCGCGTGATCTCCCCCGCGACGCCCTTGCACTTCTGCCGCGCCACCATCGAAATGTGCTGCTCGGCCGCCGGGTCCGTCGCGCGCGCCGCCTCGTGCTGAATGCGCAGCGGCCGAATCAGCGGGTGGTACACCTTGCCGACCGCGGTCTGGTAGAGCATCTGCAGCAGGCTGCGCTGCATCGCCACGGGCGTCCGCCCGTGCTCGACGTCCCACCGCTCCAGCTTCCGGTACTGGCACGTCGGCGGCACCGCGGCCGCCCACGCCGCGAGCTCGCGGTGTACCTTGTCGAGGGTTTGCAAATTGTCGACGATGATGGCCGGTGTCGGGCCCGTGCGCGTGTTGGCGGTGGCCTGGAACGACTGGACGGCCTTGAGCACGCGCCCGACCAGGACATAGAGCTTGGCCTTTTCGACACACATCTCGGCAAGCTCCTGCTGCATCCCCACGTCGTGCAGCATCGGGCAGTCCTCCCTGGAGATAATGAGGTTGTCTGCCAGGACGGCGATCTCGAAGTCGTTCTCCTCGATCATCGGTATGTCGAAGTCTTCGTCTTTGATCCTGATCAGCCGCGACATCCCGAGACCGATTTGTCGGTCTCGCATGACGCAGGACCACCATATCCTCCTTCGTTGTCTCCTCTTCACCGCATCGATGTTGGAGTTGACAGTGGTCCGGTGCAAGCCGAGGGCCTGGGCCTGCGAGATGGCGATGCCAGACCAGTACCATGTCTCCTTCGCATCGTCCGGCGCATCATACCAGAATGACAGCAAGAGCGAGGATTGGGCCAGCGTGAACTTGTCATTCTCGTAGTCGAAATCGTGGACGAGCTTTGCTGCCTGAAAGATGGATCGTCGCAGAGCCCTGCGATTCTTGAAGCCGGCTGCATTCACATGCTCGAAAGGGACGAATGCTGACGCCGCAAACATGACGGACTGATACAACAGAAGGCTGAGCTGGCCATGGCGTCCATCATGGTCACTGACACGTCGGATAAAGTCGTGGAGCTCCAGCAGAGGGAAGTCGGGGTGGACATGTTCGATGTACGCCAGCAGTAGCTGCTTCTCCAGCGCTCGGTTGGGCAGCTCCAGCGCCCCCATCTGCTGCAGATACTGCAAGCCCTCGCGTGTAATCTTACCCGGTGTAGGCGGTCTTACAAATGGCGGGACGGCAGCGAGCCATGCTTTCGACTCCTCATTCGGGCCCCAAGGTGCAGCAGATTGCGCTGATCCGTTACCGTAGGTCCTGCCTGTTTGAGTGGTGGGTGTGTGAGCAGCTGGGCCTTGTGAGCGAGTGCCAGGGGCCTTGGCATTTTGACATGTGAAAAGGGTCCGACGCAGGTCGACCTGCAAGGGTACTTACACGGTAGCACTGGCTGTGCGACATGACTACTCGCCTCGGGCATCTGCGAGTCACTCGCACACCGGGGAGTTTCATCATTCGCTGTTCGACCACTTTCGATGGGCGCTGTGGTCGTTGGGTTCGGGAGAATCGAGTGGGTGGACATGAGAGACTGAGTTTGCCGCCTAACACCGTGTTAGTTCGAGGGCGGACTTCCGCGGCGGCCGCTCGCCACGAAGGCCTTCCAAGACTCACCTTTTCCTTTTGCTGGGAGGGATAACACACTGCACCATGGCATGGCGGCAGTTCCCACAAGGATAGTTCGTCACGTATCCGTCCTTCTCCTTGTAGTCGCATCGGACTTTGCGACTCCTGCACTCTTGGCAGGCCTGCGGCGCTCGCTTCTTGACTGGCTTGGAGGCCCTGTCTGCTTCCGTCGACGACTTTTTCCTCTTCTTCGAATCCGTAGTGGAGGCGGTCGTCTCGGACTGGCCATCGGCGCCGCCATCAGACGGCGTGAAGACGGCCTGCTCAGAGGGCGAGTCCTCGTCGTGCTGGCTGGGCGAGTCGGCCATGGCGACGTCGTCGTCCTGGGCGCCGCCGTCCCTTTCCTCGTGCGTCGCGCTTCGCAGAAGCTCCATCAGTGAGTCCGTGTCGGCATCCATTATGGTTCGTTCGGTCGCGTGTCGTGAGTTCGACCCGCAAAGAGCATGTTATGCGGCCGGGAGTTGTCTCGGCATGTGGAATGCTCGCGGCGGTTCGGTTAAGCACGGCACTTCGTCGATATTGCCTCGACACGAAATACGTGATTTATCTACTCCAATGCGGACTTCGACGTCCGTCCAGCTGGCAGGTCGATGAAATTCGTACCCGCTGCGAATTGTATATCCGGCTCTTGCAGTAATATCAAGAGAGAAGGACTGGACGGGTCTCAGATGTGTGTTGCGAACCCTGGGACCAAGTGAGGCATCAGGGACGTGCAGAAGAACGGACCTCTCAGGACGGGCTGGAAGACAAAACAAACGGCTTGAAGCCTTGTGATCGGATTTGGAATATGAACTCGCCCGGGTTAGCCCTCGGCCGAAGAAGTCAAGGACAGAGAGGATCTATGACGGAGGGGCATGTTCGAGATTATAAAAGAGCTCCACGTCTTTTGCTGGCAAAAGGGCGGGGCCCGGGATCCTGGGGCGAGACCGTCCGCTTTCTATCCCAAGCCCCCGGTACCTCGATGTACCTCGTCGAACCCTGGGGCGTGCCTGGACAAATCGATACCAAATCTGGTACCACCGTCTTCTCCCCCGATAAACTTTCCGCTCTGTACGATTACTTGCTTGATCTAAAAGGCGAGTTGTCGTCGATGACTCTCACACGACGTCAAAACCCGGCCTTGCAATGCGCGCGCACACTTACATGTCTGAAGTCAGCGACTCAGGTCGTGAAGAGCGCGGACCCGTCCGTGATGTTTTCGTCGAAAGCGCCTACAGCATGTCTCTCCCCTCCCCCTCCCCCTCCCCTGCATGTATACCTGCACGGTACCTTCCCTCCTTAGCGTGCCGCCAAAAGCGGATCCGGCGTCGAGCGCCGTTCGTGTTTCCCCCGGACCGGGACGGACACACGCGACCAGGAAATCTGGAGAAGCCCAGGGACGTTCTTTCACCGACGATTGCGGGGTGCCTGCCTCATGGACTCGGCTGGGAGGGTGTGTGATTGCAGTACTATATAGTAGAAAAGAAGAAGAAAGAAGAAGAAAAACCCCGACTATAGCTATATACTATGTATGTGACATGCCCCCCCCCCCTCCCCTCCAATCGCACTTTGATCGGTTGCGACCAAGAGCAACGAACCTTGAGGGTGCGTGTCAGGGTCGGTGATTTGCCACGCCCCGTCTCGCGAATCGCTCGTCACTAGGTAAGGTCAAGGTCCTTGGTAGAGCATCTATGCGCATAGCCCAGACCTTTTCTTGGTTTACCCAGCGCGCCGACAAGCCGCCTCCTGGGCGCAGCCGGGCGCTGAAAGAAGACGCCCTGAGAGGGGGGGGACAAGAAAAAAAGGGATCTGCCCTCGTGACCGAGTCAAGCCGCGGCGTCGGGGGACCAATGTCGACTCAAAACGCCATCCCAAGGTCAGGTGTGTAGTAGTCTGCCAGCCCTCCATGTCTGACATGACGGCTTTTTTCCCTCTCCAGGGATGCGTCCGTCTGAGAGAGTGTGTGTAAGGGCCTTGGTCCCAATTGATGCGACGTTGGCGCCGGCTATCCTGAAGCATGTGATCGTGGAATTCCTTTTATTGTTTGGCTGGTATGATCCTCCTGACTGTGGACTGAACGGTTTGCTCCGGCACTCTGGTGGCCGGGGGCTTCTCGTCGGCCCCAGAGGAGTCCATCCTGGGGGATTTCGGACGACACTTTCACCATCGTAATTAATTTGCTTCCTGCTCGTTTTTGAAGCAACCGTGACCTGCCAAGACGTCGCCCGCGATCCACCATCGATCTCTCTGACAGGGGTCCCTCATGCAGGTGTGGATTTCAAGGTAACCTCGCGCTCAACTCGCGCTCCTCGGCAGGCTCGGCCCCATAGTTTCTCCCCCACAGGCCGAGGTGTTTTTTTCTTCTTGTCGTTACTACCACGATAGGTATGTAACAAATTAAATGCCGGCTCATTGCGTGCCCGTCTTCTCAAAACTCACAGAGTACGAGGCCAGGGACAGGTTAAGCACCTTCGCCGGCCTCGGCATAAAGCTGGCTCGATGCTGCATTATAGAGGGGAGGGGGGGGGTTGCGCCCAATGCAATCTGCATCCGAAATAATTTCGTTGATCCTTTGCAGCAGCCCTCTCCCACTCAAGTTTCACGTTAGCCTCTCGAGGGGGAGGGGGGGGGGCTCTCTCGGTCAAGTTCCGCGTAGTGGCGGAGGGTTCAAGCACACACAACACGTCCCCACCATCGGCGTCGCTCCGCTCGCCCGCAAAATTTGGTCCCCCCGCACTGAACCCGCACTTTTTCGTTCGCCCACATTCGACCCCAGGAAAAATGGTCTGGGGAAAATGATTGTTCCTCCCACCTTTTCCGGGGTTGCGGAGCGGATCCGCCCTACGACGGCGTCCATTACGTACTCTTGTCTTGAATAGTATCTAGTAAGCCGCCCGGCCTCCTTCTACCCCAGACAATTAGAGTTCTCAAACCCGCGCACCAAGTTCATGTACTACTGTGTAGTTTGCCTCCTTGGTGAGCTATATATCACGTCGTTATGTAGGTGGCCACCCTGCAAGTGCCCAAGTCGATCCTTTCAGGACATGCCTTAGCAAGGTGATCCAGTTTGGTGGATCAAGCTATTATGAAGGCCTGCCATGATGGGGGGGGAAAAAGTGAAGGAAAAAAAAATGCTCTGGAACAATGTGACGCCTGCCTGGTCCTCAGGCGCTCAAGGTTAAGGTTTGGGCTTGTCTACCTGGAGAAAGCTGACACCCAGACTTGGAGTTTCAATCCAATGCTCTCCCCTGCCGTCCCTGTCTCAACAATGATGAAAGCCTTGCGAGCGATCACATTTTTCTGGAAAGCCAAATCAGAAAGGAAGTATATTTTTTCCATCCCATCAACTATGCATATGGCTAGGTTTTGGGCTCTTTTACAGAGTACCTGGGGAGAAGGCTGCCACTCAGACTTACCTAGGCAGAGTTACGCTCCAACCCAACGTCATTGTTCCTGCATCAACGACCAAATATTTACTAGTGCACACATCTCTGCAAAGCTAAATTGTGATTCTCCAGGGGCGATTTCCCACCTCACTCTTCTGAACGCTGGGTGTCAAAGTCTCTCCCTCTTCCCTTGCGCTTGCATATTGATTCCTCTTGCTTCAGCAAGAGGCCTCTTGAACTGGGTTTAGGGACACTATTTAGCCTCACTGACTACTTAAGTAAGCTGACTTACGGTGTTAGTCTTGCTTGTCTAGGCGAGTGGTGGAATCTTTAACACCCCCCCCCCCTGCCAAGAGGGCTCAAAGCCTCACTTTGGCTGCTTCCGCGTATAGGCTTTTTATGGCGATTCGATTCTTCTACTCAAATCTGTTCTCCCTCCTGTGCTCCTCAACGAGTAGAATCTGCCCAGGTGTGCATCACTTTCTGTGCGAGCACTTGCTTCAATTGATCTCACACTGGTGGTTGGTACAAACATAAGGTAGATGCACACATAAGTAGTCAGTGATGTACTGGGATACCTAAGTACTTAGGCGGCCAAAATGCCTTTCACCATACTGTCAACTGAAATGATTGTGTGAATGTCCACGGTCTTCTGTCATTTGCTGAGCTGTCGAGTGCAGCCAAGCAAATCAAGATGGTGCGCCCGCTAAGACGAGCCCAATCGAATACTGTGCTTATCAGAACAGATCACGGTGTTGGATATCTCCTGGTATATTTCACTGGCAGTCTGGCTGGTCTGGGGACTGGCAGTCTGACTGACAGGGCGACAGATTGAGAGAGACAGAGAGAGAGAGAGAGAGAAGGGGGGGGGGGCAGAGAGGGCCAAAAACCTCTTGGAAAGAAAAGATTGCCTAGAGTGGTGTGCATTGCCACACAGTGAATTGCTTTGAGAAATGTTTAGAGCACTGTGATCTGATCTGATAAGCTCAGTGTTCGAATTGGTGTCAATGCTAACATGGCACAGCTCTCAACATTAGGTCCCGACGCTATGCCTCTACTGCGAGGAAGTGTCAATGTCAAGTCATCATGCTGAGCTGGTGCTAAGTAACAGCTTTTTAATGAATGATGTGGCCACTCCGCAAGCAGGCTGGTAGCAGATTACCTCCTCACGTTTACTTTGGAGGTTGTGATCATGCAGATAACAAGCTGTCTCATCACTCTGTACCACTCAGCAGATATCCACTGTCTAAAGACTCTCCAAAATCCCCCACAATAAGTCTTCAACATGGGTGGAAACGCCAGCAGCTTGCACAGGCCAGACTCTGATAGACCGGGATGTATTCCTGTGCTGGACCGTGAGTCTGATTTCAGATCCTGCTGAATGAGTCAGAGAAGGATCAGGGCTTTGACACGGCCAGCGACCAAGAGAGCAGCCAAGAGAGCGGCCAAGAGACCGGTCAGGAGGGAAGCCACGACGACAATCAAGAGAGCGACCAAGACGGCGACCAAGAGAGCGATCGAGACAGTGCCCAAGCGGCTCTGGAGAACTATGGTGCAAATTCCACAGCAAGCCTGGAGAGGGATGCGGCACTGGACCAAGACTTTGTGCTGGACGACTACGAGGAAAGGTCCACAGCATGCCTTAAGATGGAAGCGGCATTGAAGATCCATATTCAAATGAAAGCAGCATGCCGTAATAAGACGCAAAGCTTCCTGCTCCAACTGCCTGATGAAGTCCTCATTGAGATTTTTGAGAACTTAGATGCCTGCAGCATCGAGTGCCTCCGACGTGTCTCTAGAAGGCTTGCGACCATCTGCAGCAGGGCTTCCTTGAAGCATCTAGAGGTACCGATCGATCTCACCACCAGCATTCGATTTTCCAAAGGCTCAAGTGATGGTTCCAGCTCGGAGGTCAGTGTTGCTGGTGGCCCTCTTCCGTGGCCACGGCCTGGTTCAATCAAAGGCTTCTGAGACAGATTTGTTCGAACCCTGAACAGGGACAGATATTGTGCTACGTATTGCAAAACCCATCAGGCACCCGACTGGGAAGAAAAGACCGACAGACTCCGGAGGTATCTGCATTGTTCAGCATGTGGCGTCGACCATGCAGCATGTCTGTTTCCCCATCCCTCAGCGTCACAACAAGACTTCGTCCGATCGGATTTGTATAGCGCACGAGGGATTCCCCCGCCTTTGCGCCCACGATGAAGGCCGAATCACATGGCAACGAATCACAAGTCTCCATCTCAAACGACATCGCGTAATCGACGGCGGTGGAGAGGCTCGCTTCGCCTGTCCAGACGCGAGCCACACCATGACGTGCAAAGAGGCAGGTGTGGTGGAAAAACTGGGGCGCCATGGTCCGTGGAACTCGTGCGCGCCTCTGCGGATGCTCGGAGTGGCGCCGTCTCCGTCCCAGCATCACCATCCGTGCCGATCAGTCCATCGTCATGCGGTGGACGGCGCACATGGGTTTTCACCGGTGAGGACCGGCCAGTGACGATGAGGGCTCTACATGAGCATCTGTACTAAGTGCGATCCCTGGTGGGGACGTATCTGTCTCCCAAGCAGGAGGGTGTACATATTCCAGAAGCGCGCTGTTTCGATACCAATGATCGCGGCTGCTTTGTGCTGGAAGGTCGCGCAATCTGGACTGGTGGCCCCCTCGGCCTCGAGACCCGAGCAAATCGTGCCGATGCATCACGAAATCCTGCCAGGCAGATAAGTTGGCTATCGCGGGATACCCGGTGGTATTATGGAATTCGACCCGGTCATGAATTTGAGACACAGGATGATAAAACACCCAGAGCCTACTGATAATTACATGGAAATACTTTCGTGGCATGGCCCCTGCAAGGCGAATGTCCAATGTCATCGACCTCGAAGCGTCAGTGGAGGCACGAGTGATGGGATAGGCGTCTGCGCGATCGAAGTGAAGCCGTGTCACCATGGGGGCAGCTGTCTTGTTGTTCAGTATGAATGAATCTGGGGAAATGGCGAGGGCTTCCAGGGCGATGTTATGAGGCCCGATTGGTATCAGTCTCTTGATCCTGGCTCTAACGACTTGCAAGCGGGTGAGGACATCTGGAGGCTTACGGCGTCTACTGGTGCAAAGACGAGGGCGGTTTGAACTACTACGGAGCATCGCCTTGCTTCTCACGGTTCATTGGGTCTTCAAAGTATCGGCGAGAATGCCCTCGAGCGTGTGAATAGCTTGCGGAAGCCGGCCGGAGACACAAGACAACGAGACTGTGAGCGGAAGGCCATTATTACGTACCGTTACGGGGAGATATATAAGGACGTTCACTTGCGAAGCCGCAAACCAGCCCTGGAGGGCAAATTCAAGACAAAAGGACAAGAATGAGTGTCAAAGGGGGGACTGGAGGAAGGGACAGGGGCAGCCGAGTCTCCAGTCACCACTTGCAGGTGAGGCCCGCGATGAACATGCAAAAAGACCAAAAACTGGTTTCCCATACCGAGAATTGAACTCGGGGCCCACGCTTGAGAGGCGTGAATGTTGACCACTACACCATATGGGATACATCTTATTGGGCCAAAAGTCAACGGAGACTCTATTAATTCCCCCACACACTACCTAGGTGCTGATCTAGGTAATCGAGTATAACGCTTCCCATTTGATCTTGGACAGCATGGTGAGTCTTCCTTGTCCAGAGTTAAGGCCAAGTCTGGGACATACTCATGAAACAACATGCTGTGGTAGGAAAGCTGGGGCACATTCACAAAGGCATTTAGGCATTCACATTCACTCAAAGGGATACCTAGGTAGCTATGAAAACGTGGCTTGTTTCAACCATTGATGGCTTTCCTTCCTTGCTTCCTTAATTTCAATATAACGTTGTATATGCCATTTTATTCAACCCTGCACCGCCGTCCATATGCACACATGCTTTAATGGAATTGCCAAAACATGCTGCGACTTAGACTATGGCTTGCAGGTCCATTGCAATCCAGGCTGTTACAATTTTTTTGGTGCACACTGCATACCTACAGTAGCTGTAAGTGTTTGGGTGTTTAGCTAGTAGGTGTTTGGTTGTTTGTTAGATGTTTAATGGTTTGAAAGCCTTGGAAGGCTACCTAGCTCAGAAGATTGAGGAGTACTTATGATTGACTGTAAAGCTGGGATCTGTTAACTTGTCCACATGTGCTGAAGCTGGTCTCAATAGTGGGATTGAGGCTGTAACAGAGCTAACCACACCCTGATGTTCAGCTGCAATGGATGTGTTCTTTGGAAAGTCCTGGTGAACAACACCTGGACATTCCAAAAGACGCTGATAAAGGCACCGCTGATGCAACTAAGGTTGTATGTTAAGCTAAAAAAACAAGATACAAGAAACAAAGAAAAGAAAAGAAAAAATAAAGGGGCGGCAACCCCCCCCCCCTAATTTATTCTAACAAATACCTTAGGGTATTCAGAAACCTTGGGAGCATCCATTTACAACATTGAACATAATGTCTACCTAGGTAGTTGCTTGTCCTCCCTTGAGACATCTTTTAACTTATAAGGTACATATGTAACTGCGTCTACTCTACTTTAGATAATTCGTTGCTTTATACTCCCTCTTTATAGCTATACGCCTTCCTATGAAGTGATTGATGTTGATTGTTATAAGTTGGTTTAATATGATAGGGCTTGGTGCTGGTTGCCAGTATGCGTTTCAGACCTCCGAGTCAATACTTAGTAATCAGCTAGGTTTAGGTCAGTGCAGAAGGGTGTTGCAAGAGGCACAGTTGCTTGTCCGTGCTACCAACGCAATACGCATGCACGCCCCATGGGCGCCCTAGACCTTCTGTGGCGCGGCCCGCAATATACTGACGGCGCGCATGCGTGCTTTTGGTTCGCCCGTGTTCCCAACCGCCGCCGCCTCCTCCTCCTCCACATAAACTTTTCACTGCGTGTCTGGGTCCACCAAGACGAGTTTCAAGATGGATCTGAATTCTCGCCGTCTCACCGGCCGCAGGTATCCCAGCTCGTCATATTTCCGTCCATGTGCCACTCCGTCAATCGCTGCAGCAACACAGGATCAATCTCCCGATTCGCCTTCATGAAGACCGTCTCGTACGGGTGCACGTTGGTGCCGAGGTACCTGTCCTTGTACAGGAAGTCGTCCGGCTTCCCGGCCGCCTCGCAGAACTCTTCGAACGACTCCTTGGAGTGCGGCGCGGTCATGACGGTGCCGACCTCGTATCCCTGCGACTTGAGCAACGCGGTGATGCCGATCTCGGCGTGGACGGCCTTGTGGAGCGAGCGGAAGCACGGCGTGAAGCCCACGGGGTCGGCGGCGGTGCCGTAGAAGTCGTTGACCGAGGCGGACAGGGCGAGCTCCGGGTCGAGGAGGATCGACATGCCGACGTCGTCTGTGGCCAGGAGCATCGACTGAAGATGGATGCGGGGATGGCAGTTGAGCGTGGTGCCCACGAGCTGGCGCAGATGAATTCTCGTCAGCTATGCGAAACCCCTCCCCCCCCCCTCTCCCCAACCTATTTGCCTCTCTCTTCACGGATAGTAGAGATCTTACCTTCACCTTGTCAGTAATCTTCCCAAAGAAGGCATCCATCCAGCAGCTCGGGTAGTACGTCGGCAGGAACGGTCCACGGATGCTCGCGTTCATGGTGATGAACCGCTTGTACCGCTTCCAAAGGTCATCCTGTCTCAACACCTCTCCATGCGCACCAATGTCGAAGCACTTGTTCTCGCGCCGTACTACCCGGATGTTCGGGAGGTCGGGCAGCATATCGGGCGCGTCGGTGTCGCCGTTGAAGATGAAGACGAAGTCGGCGTTGCCCTGCAGCCCGTTCCGGATGAAGAAGGCAAAGTTCTCCCGCGCGTTCTCGGACTCGGCGTAGGTGTACAGCACGAGTGGTCGCAGGTCGTCCTCGGCGCTCACGCCCGCGCCGGTCTTGGTGGTGGCGGCGCCGCCGAAGGAGGGTATCTTGGAGAGGACATCGTCTGTCACCTGTGGGCGGAGGTACTTGACGCCCGTGAACAGCCAGATAAGAAGCAGCGCTGCGACGGCGATTGTCAGCGAGGAGGTGGCGACTTTGGCCATCACAGCCTTGACTAGGGAGGCTTGACTGCCCGTGTGGCAGCCAAAGCGGAGGCAGAATTGTTCTCAAGAGTCTGCCATACAAGAAGAACAGCAGACCGGTTCGAGCGAGACTCGGAGATGTAGGGTAGCCACGCGCCAGAGAACCCAGTAATGATCACTAGAGCATGTTTACAGACGAAAGGAAAAAAGAAGATCAAGAGTCGCGAAACGAATGGCGTGGCCATTTTGGTACTCGTGCGGGTCCTGGTCCTGAAGGGATATGGGCTTACGCACGCAACTGCATGCCAGTGTTTGGTGCGCATGTGGCCGCAACATCCGGGAATGCAGGGGTATCTCAGGGGTCTCACACACGCCCTCCATCGTCACTCCAGACCTTCAAATAGCAACCGGTGGAGCCGCAGGATTTTGACGTCCTGACTCGATGTGCTGACCGACTCTCAACCCACATTGCACTTGGCCGAGGTCAGCTGCGAGATTCCGTTAAGAAACGAATCGTCGAGCGGAGTTCAAAGTCATGAAGCGCGCACATTCTCATCAAACTTGCCAAGTTCGCCTAGATTAAGACATCACTGGACTGCCGCCCCCACTCTGGATTCCCCGCAAGACCTGTGAAATCGCGATGTGACCATCTCGAGGTCGGGCTGGTGCCTGTGCCTTGAGGATGGAGTCGCAAAGCTGGAAGACTAGCTTTTAGCTGGGGACCCTGAAGGCCCCTAAGGGAGGACCCTGGACACCACTAGCTACAGAGGCCTTGGTGGAGGCCACTACAAGTTTATAAACATATACATAGCCACCCTCCCACTATAGCCACCTTTACCTAAGTTACAGAAGGTTATCGCTTCTGATAGCTAGCTTTTTTACCTACCTAGGCACTTAAGTACTGTTATCGCTACCATCACTATAAGCTTCAGTGGCTATAGTGTTCTCTTATAGGCTTTATGCCTGGTCTTTCTTATATCTTTTACAAGAATATGGGGGAACCACCGAGATCGCACGGGAGTACCCCAGAAACAATACTTACACCACATGGCTCGCGAGAGTGCCCAGGGGGTCTCGGATCTGCTGTCCTGAGATTCAAGACACCGAAGTACCGGCTCACACCTCTTACGATACATGGCACCTGGGGGATCGTACGCACTCACATAGCGCCGAACATAGCTGCGTCGTGAATCCCCAGATCGCATAGCAGGTGGGCTGTATGATGCTTACATAGTCTCTTCGGAAGTAATTCCGGCTAGCTACGCGAGACACGTCATTCAGTGGGAAAAAAGGCAGGCTTCAACACGTTGCCTGAGGAAAGTTGGCCGTGGATGCAACATTTTTCTGAGGTGTGCCTATTCTTTTTCGGAGATCGCAAGATCTGTCTCTACTGTGGTAGGGACTGTTGGTTTAAGCTGTCCACATATGTATGGGGGAACGCCGTATCTCCAAGACTTCAGCCAGGAAGCATGTGGACGACGGACGTGGCGTCCACGGGCGCCTTGATGACGATCTGTACTTGAATCACTCGTCGGTCATGGGTTGAGATGTTGACCCAGAGTAATTCAGCTAGAGACTATACCGCGTTTTAGTGAGTTTCCAAAGGAGACCCATGGCTCCAGTGCGTTGCGTCTGTCTGGACAAATTTGGCCTACAGGATACAGGCGATCAAGCGATTTGCAGCAGAGAGGGCGCCTTTGTTCAGGTGGACTGCAACCGGAGTTGCCGTATCCATGTTGGGCTCTCTCGTCAATCTGAATCAGGCTGTCCCACTCGTTGGCAACGCAAAGTTGAACAGATGTCTCTATCGAGGCGATCCTGAAACCGTCAGACGCCATGTCTTGGCCACGACAACCTTGGAGGCTTCACTGCAAGAGGCAGCCTCGAAAAGCAAACCTGCCAATGATGTTTTGTCTGTAGGTTGTTCCTGTACCTTACACCCCAACAGCTCCGTGCAAATGCACACCCTTGGCTTCTGAAAACGTAGCGGCACTGGCCTCCTCCCAAGGCTTCTCGACAGGTCTCTTTGCAATCGTCTTAAGCTTTGCTTTTGGTACGCCATGTGTGGCCCGGTGGTAAGAACTAGCAATGGTCTCACCGTAGTTTCCATGATTGAGTGCATGGGTCTTTGTGCCTCCCCATACATGAGATTGACCTCGGGAGCAGAAATGTCGGCCCTTCGAAACACGAGGACAGCTATCATCACCATGATTTTCACCACAGGAATAGTTGTTCCACAATCGTAGTCCAAGGCGCCCAACTCCATCAATATAATAACAAAGACTACAACTTTCCTGTTAGCTTTACTACAGCTGGCTCTGGTCACTCCGCTCAATGGGACCAGCTTTGTCCAACACCAATTCAATCACTGTGCTTATCAGATCAAATCACTGTGCTGAATATTTCTCAGTATATTTCACTGTGCTGAATATTTCTTAAAGTATTTCACTGTGTGCAATGCAAATTACGCTAGGCAAATCTTTCTTTCCAAGGGTTCCCTGGCCTTTGTCCCCTTGTCCCCTGGTCCCCTCGTCCCCTCGTCCCCTCGTCCCCTCTTGTCCTCTCTTGTCCTCTCTCATCCTCTTTCATCCTTTCTTATCCTCTTATCCTTGTTAGATCTCTTCGCCAAACAGCTAAACTAAACTAGCTAAACTAGACCAGCTAGACTAGACTAGCTAGACTAAATTAGCTAAATAGCAAAGCTTAAAATTAAAGAGTATAAGCGCGCAAAAAGGCAAAAAGGTAAAAAGGCAAAAAGGTAAAAAAGTAAAAGAATAAGTAAATAAATAAAAAAGGCTAGGAATACGCAAGCTTAAGAAGAAAGCTCCTAATGCTATTAATATTACAAAACAAAGTTTTATTATAGATTTATTTGCATTATATATAGTAAAATATTCTAAGAAATATTTAATACAGTGAAATATACTGAGAAATATTCAGCACAGTGAAATGATCTAAGAAATATTTATTACACAGTGATTTGATCTGATAAGCACAGTGATCGAATTGGTGTCGGCTTTGTCACCAGTCGAAAGCGCCACTTCCACCAAAACTCGGCGACACTACCTCCTATCATCATCTCCAAAACCGACAGCTTGGGAGGTCAGCAGCAAAAGCCACCCTGAGAACGTGACGACCGACGATTTCATTGGTGGCACAACATCGCAAGGCACACAAATGCAACAACACCCCACCCACCGCAGCTAAGACCGACGACCCGCCACTCGGAGGGCCTGTCAGCGCGTGGCCCTTCAGATTTCAGGCAGTGTGAATGAGCCGAGAAGAGGTCTCAGAAACGATGGGCACAACCGCCGCGAGTGGACGCTGCACCTTTGATTTTTATTTATTTTTGCTTTCTCTCTCTTTAACGTGTCTGAGGGTTCCGCCAGAGGATGGAGGTGCCGGATGGGAAAATATGGCAGAGATTCTGCTCGGTGACGGATAAATGACGGCTCAGAATGGCCTAGAGAAGGCGTGTATGTTGTTCAAGCCGTGTTGACGTCCTTAAGACAATTCCTTTGGCTTGGTGTTATGCGAGGCGAGGAGAACTCCAGAGCATGGAGGAGGCTGGAAAGTTATGGAATGATACACATACCTAGGTGCCTAGGTAGGTACTCGCAGCCTAGTTGTGCTTCTCTGCACCTCCATGGAGGAATGGTTTCTACCAAAGCTGCTACCTACCTAGGTAGCCAATTACGCGGACAGGGGCCCCGGGGCTGGTCCAATTATCAATATTTGGGAGTAAGAAGAGGGCTGTATTTGAGAATCATTCACGACTCATCTAAGCGGAACTTGTGAGTGAAGGGTCAAAATGGTTTTCTGGTGTGACGTGAAAACCAGGTGCCAGGGAACCAATCGAGATCAATCCTGAGCATGGACTGAATAATATCTCAACAGCTGGTGTACATAAGCCTTTCCCAAATCTTTGGCAGCAGTCAAGCCTCTTTGAAAGCGATGTAATCATGCCCAAGAACCGCAATAGTGAACTAGGTATTCTTCAGGGAAATCTGTGGTTGTCTCAATACCTTAGTTACCTAGGTATTGGAATGAGAATACTGGCCCCGATGAATGACTATGAAAGTAGCTGCACTTCTTTAGCTTTGTGGATTCCTCTTCTTTCTTTGCTTTGGGGACCTTGGGACGGGTGTCACTCAGGGAGTATGGGGATGCGCATAAACGCTCGGGATCAACTTCACACTCTGGCAAACACCTACCACAGGAGTGAGCACATGAGCAAGCAAGCTTCCCAAACGCTCATGCACCTTGTACTACAGTCAGGGGAGGGGGGGGGGGTTGACGTGAACGAGAGGACCATCTCAAGACATGTAAGATGAGTTAGATTACCTAAGGAAGGAGGTAGACAACCTGAGTAGGTAGTCAACCCAAGTATGGGACCTGGTAGCTAGAAGGACACGTCTCTCGGCAAGCCTGTCTCGCAAAATTCGGCACGTCATTGTTCCGCAGTGGCCTCCAAGATGACTTGTCAGAGCCGCATGCCTTTTGAGCCCCGCCCTGGACGCGACCTGTTTGTGCTGCCATACAGTTCACGGCGGGATATCCCTTCTGCTCAACCTCAACTTCCGTTGACGGGGATGAGCACCACCTGCAGGCCGGGCCAGAATCCGTTGACTCACGATGTCAACAGGAACGAAGCACCACGAGTTGCAATCTGCAGATTCCAACTCGTGACCTTGGAATGAGAATTGCGAACTTTCCAGGGCATGGAAGGGCACCCTCGATTTCACCACCCACTCAGGGCCCCGTACTCACTCAGCCATTCGTTTTCACACGATTCGAGAGGCCGTGCAACTGGTCACTGTTCAAAGCAGATTTCCGTTCTGCCTACCATTTCCGAGATCAGTTTGTCTTGAACCTTGGGCGCTTCCCACTACAACGAGGTATCATCATCACGCTTCCAGTCGCGTCTCCAAGTCCAAAGTCATGGCTGCGCCACCGTCTTCGTCGTTGGTGTCACTCCACCCTGAGGCACCAGCTGCTACTTGTAAGCGCACCGCAGGACATCGAACACGGTGTACCACCACTGAGTGGTATGCTGCCAAGTCGGTGTACTGGCAGACGGCGCTACCACCTCCATGAAGACGATGTCAAGCAGGGTAAGTAACCGCGGACCACAGCAGCAGTATCTGCTCGCGCGTGTTCTGGGAATGACGAGGATGAGGGCGAGGCTGAGACTTTCACGGAACCCGTTGTGCCACATTAATTGAGGCAGAGGAGGATACCCGCGTGGTTGTAGCTGAGCCGTTGTTCCTTTATTTCTTCTGTTGCATTGATCAAGTTTTCCTTCGACACAAATTCTCCCTGATGTAATACCCAGGTACCTAACAACAAACTTGCACGACGTCCACAACCTCGGGCGAGCAGAACCGGATTTACCCAAAATCTCCGCAGAATGCGTTCGCTGGACATACTAGGCATGGCTATTGCAGGGGGTGGGTGTCGGGATTTGAATGATGCCGTCGTTGTTCTTGTCCGCTCAACACGTGTGCTCCGTGAATCGAGATGTCTGCCACGTCGTCGACCTCACCTCTTGTTCGCTGCCCAGATGAGTAAACAGGCCCGGCGTTTGCGGTGCAGCGCGTCACTTGACTACCTAGGTATCTGAATGACCACGGCCCCTTCCGCGAACCTGTCGCTTTATGAATCATTCGCTTCTGAAGGTCGTTCTCTGCAAGGTATGAAGTGAGATCATTTGGCAAGTCGTCTGTGGAGTAGCAATGCTGCTCAAATAAAACGCTCGGTTGAGGGGCCAGACAAGGTTGGACGGAAGGCATCGTCGAGACGGCCCCCACAGCGTCGTGCGTCAGCCGTGACGATGCAACTCTTGGGCCCGAGCCGAGGCCGGTCTTATTGCGCCTGCCTGCCTACCTGCCTGTCTTCTCCCGGAGCACGATTCCGCATGTAAAAGATTACAACGCACGCATCATGGTGTTGGTCAGGGGGCTCTTCGGATTTTCATCGAGCGAGGCGTTGATCGTATGTGTGATGCCCGGGGAGGACAGGGGCCTAACGCATTATTCCCTGGAAACCGTAGGTGATATTGATGAGTTGCAACAAGCCCATCGCGATGCGAGCCGAGGTCCGCTCCACAGCCCGCAGTGCACCAACATGGATTGGAAGAC
Organism: Dendrostoma leiphaemia; assembly: GCA_026120015.1. Classification (NCBI taxonomy): domain Eukaryota; kingdom Fungi; phylum Ascomycota; class Sordariomycetes; order Diaporthales; family Erythrogloeaceae; genus Dendrostoma; species Dendrostoma leiphaemia. The sequence goes on from JALRMF010000093.1 coordinate 50,740, forward strand.
TCCAGATGTCGGGACTCCTGCAAGCGCCTCAAACTGCTCACATAGCATCGTGGCTGATAGGGTTGCCACAACAGGTCCCGTGGCTGGGCAGATGCGGCTTGTGCAGAAGAGGGACGTCATTATTACGGAGTAGTCGCTCCGGGCGCCACTCGCCGGCGTCGATCCAAAACCCAGGCAGGATCATCGAGATCTGGGGTCATTGCCACAAAAGGACGCAAAGATGACATATCAGCGGCGCCTTCTGCAGGACCAAACGAGTGGGTCACCGAGCGGGCTGGCGGGCCATGAGGACGAAGATTAGACTGAATGGGGGTTTGGTGCGTGCCAACGCTCATAACGGCTTGCCTGTCCAGAGTGACGTCAAAGGTGGATCTAACAACGAGCCGCGCCAGCGTGGTCCTTCTAGACTGCTAGGCTGACAAGGGTAGGTCGGGCAAAGTGCTCCGGCAGGGATCATAGCTGCTGACATGGCCAATGAGAAGGGAATGGAATTTCCGGTTTGGGAAATGACCTTGTCCAGGCAGCCAGACGTCATCGTTGTCTGGCACAACGGCGAAGAGCTGGAGTGGCGGGGCACTTGACACAACACGGGGCAGCTTTACCAAGGCCAAAATGGAAGAGGAAGAAGCTGAGCTGGACCTCGGGCAAGCTGGCTGGAAACTTCCGATCGACCAGGCCAAGGGTGTCGGTTATTTGATGGTCCGCCAAGCACCCTGGACGCAAATCATGCAACCTCGCTCAACTCTAACTGTCCCAGCAGGTCGGAACTGACAGGCCTGACAAGGCCTGACGGCAGAGCTGGGCAGGACTCTCAGGAACTCGCAGTGACTCGTTGATCTGAGGGTTGTTTACTTGACCTGTATTGGGCCTGAGCAACATCCATGGGTCTTGACCAGGCTCTCATCACCCTCTCCGCACCAAATTGACCCGCGTTGAGCCGCAGCCGCCCCTCCATAGATAGTACCACTTTGTGCCAATCAGCAGGGTGAGATGGCGGGGTCGCAGCTTTGTCTGGGACTTCTGCCTGCTAGGGATGGGCAAAGTTTCCATGACCACATAGTACATGCACGGCAGGACCATATTGCTCTTGGAACTCTGCTTGCAGGAGAGTTCAACAAACCTACGTCAGAGATCACAAGCCGCACTGGCCATCCGCCCCCTCCAATGTCGTCGCCGCATTGCTCGACCTCTCTGCTCGCAGACGGTCTGGGCCTCCCTTCCCTCTTGGCCTGGTCCAATGGCGGCCTCCTTTGTGCCACTCTAGCCCGAAGGCGTGCTGTCCCACCAAAGCCCGCCCGCCCGTCCTCCAGCACAACGTAGGACTGCCGCTCTGGGATGGACCTGGCCCCTTACCCATGACGTAGCTTCCTTCTTCACATGATAGAATTCCTGTGAGGCAAAGAGCAAACAATCAGCCTTTCTGCTCCCCAAGGCAAGCGGACTGGCAGATCAGGCAGTCAGGCAAGACATTAACTGCGTGCGGGTGTCACTAGCCGTGCTAGCTTCAGAGGGAGGCCACTTGACCCCTGCTGATCCCGTCACCAAACGCCCGTCCCTCTCACTACTTAAGTTCGCAACTGCCCCCCTTTCAACTCTCCCGTTTCCCACCTCCTTCATCATCACATCAACAAACCTCAAGACCCAATCCAGACTTCAGTCAACAAACAATCACTCAACCTACACTCAAATCCAACCAACCTAACCACCAAAATGGATACCGTCAAGAACACTGCCAACTACGTCTCTGGTACGCTTCCACTCCCACCCAGGCATCATTGTCCACAACGCCCCGACCACACGCACTGACATGAGTCGCTTGTAGACAAGGCCTCTGAGCTCACCAACACCGCCTCCAAGGAGACCAACAAGGAGGTCGCCAAGGACTCTGACGTCTCCATCACCGACCGTGCTAAGGCTGGCAAGGATTACGTTGGTGACTCCGTTAGCGAGGTAAGATTCCTCGCCACCTCGCAATGCCGCACCATTCTGGGAGCATATATTGACATTCCTCTCTCCACTGCAGCAAAAGGACAAGGCTTCTGCCGAGTCTAACAAGCAGAAGGCTACCCACTAAGTGCCTCCTGCCCTTCCAATATGGCAACCATGACATGAGTTGGAGATTTTTGGCGTCGTCGGCATGATTTCTTTCTCGGGCATCGTGGCCTAATGGACTGGTATCGTCCTGGTGGATTCAGATGGAAATACCAGGAACGGAAGGGATTGGATCCCCGCAATACCCCTAGGACAGTTTTCCTAGAATCGAGAATCAACGATTATAGACATAAGATTTTTACATGGTGATCGTTTTGCCCATTTGGGCTCTTGTCAGTACGGGTTGGAATTAACAGTCCGGGGCAATCTTTCCACTAATTCCATGTATAATTAGTAACACTAATTATAAATCCTTTTGGAAATGACATTGTGAATTAATCGTCAAATGCTTTTTGTTGCTGTTGTGTCAACATATATTGTAGGCATGTGACGTTGTATTGTGCTGTTCGTAGACGTTGTATTTTGTGCACGGGCCAATTTCTTTTCGGACTATGATTTGGAGCTTTGCTTGGATTCCTCATGGCAACGGTGAGGGTGAAGATCCCACTTCACAACTCCAAAGTACGGTGAAATCATACCATTCCGAATCTCGACGAAGAATAGCCAGCAGTGTGAATCAAGTCTGCTTTCGAGTTGCACCAATTGACCGTCTGTCACTATGGCCTCTAATACCACCGCGACCGCCGTCGGTTTACCGCCGGACTTGTTCGACACCACGACTTTAGTATCTCTGGCCTCAACAGTTCTGATCCTAACTATAGCCTACGGCACCTCCCGTACGGTGCTGGCACCGTCGACCCCGAGCAGCTACCGCTTTCTATTCATTTGGCACCTGTTCGACGCTGGAATCCACTTCTTCCTCGAGGGGAGCTTCCTCTACCACGTCCGTCCAACTTCTTCGCCCCCCTCCCCCACGCCTCCCCACCAGGACGATCTATCGCTTTGAGCCATATACTGACTTCTTTCCGGTCGTGCTTGCCGGCTTCATAGTGCTTCTTCAGCTCGAAATCCCTCGCCGAGGTCACCGCCCTCGAGGCCAAGTCCGCCTACCCGACGCAGCGCGGATACCTGGGCCACGACGACCGCATCTGGGGGGCCCAGGCCGGCGGCGACAACCCCTTTGCGCAGCTGTGGATGGTGTATGCGCGCGCGGACAAGAGATGGGCGGGCGCGGATACTGTACGTCACCACCCCTCTGCCGGTGGGAAAATTTTGGAAGAGTCAACACGGAGGTCTGCTGGCAGGAGCCGGGCCAGGTTCTGAGCTGGATCTTCGGTGAAACAGGCGCTGACGATGCTGTTGCGACTTGTGTGTGTGCAGACCGTAATCAGCCTCGAGCTCCTCACCGTTCTCGTCGTCGGGCCGCTGGCCTGCCTCGTGTGCTACGACATTGCGAAGAGGAACCCGCGTGCCAACATCATCATGACGATTCTCGCTACGGCCGAGCTCTACGGAGGTAAACGCTTGCCTGCCTGCCTGCCTGTCCCCTCCCTCCTTTCCTTCTATATCGTTGGCGTTGATTCCCCTCCCCAAATTCGGCGGTAAACTTCTTTCTACTGCTGACACTTATAACGACGAACAGGCTTCATGACGTTCGCCCCCGAGTGGCTGACCGGGAACCAGTACCTGGACACGAGCAACATCATGTACCTGTGGTGCTACCTGATCTTCTTCAACGTGCTGTGGGTCTTCATCCCCGCCTACGCCCTCTACGTCAGCTGGGGCGCCTTCTCCGCGGCCTTCCAGGCGCAGGACGCCAAGGCGGTCGCGAAGAAGTCCAAGTAGGTTGGATCGTGTTGGAAAACTGTTGGCGAGGCGCGATTGGTTGTGATGCCCTTTTGAATTACACTGGGGAAAAGGCATGGTTCTCGATTCATGCTCTGCCCATTTGGGAGGAGCAATTGGATATCTTGGAACGGTCTTGGTACCGGAGTCCGGATTCGAGGGGCGTTCGTTGTACGGCACTTGTGAGTGGAGACCGCTCCCAACAAGCTGGGTTGGGAGGCATTTGTGCTGTTTAGAAGATCGGCAGGGTACCTTTCTTGAGTCATGACTTCAAGAGCATAGAGTGATATATTTCTCGAGAGACAGGGCCTTGACGGGTGGTCAATTGAATGTGTTGGACGTTTCTCGAAGGGCGGCGATGCATCGACTGCATACCGACCGACCTTCGACAGGCGTGCATCTTCGGTGACGAGTTCAAACAAGCAGACACCTGGTGTCCAGTCTACACAAATTGGCGTATCTTCTCAAGGGCCTTGACAGCTTGCAAGCGTCTCTCTTCGCGTGGGCTCAGCTACGGAGACCCGGAACTGGTGACCCGGCGTACAGCGACTCGTGTCACGATGACATCGCGCCACTGCACCTTTGCTGCACGGGCAGTGGACGTGAGGTTTCACCGAGGGACTCCATCGCAGCTACGAACCAGCTACGGAAATCTGGCTGTGCGCTTTCCTTTCGGACAATCCCCACGGGTAGACGTTGGCAGACCGTCCGAGCAAGTGCTTGGCCGTCATGATGAAATCAATACCTCGAGATGTAAAAGCGGCATCAGACTTGCAGCGACCGCTCCGAGTAATGTTCCCGACGGAGGAACTTCCCAATGCAATAGGAACTCCTGTCGTCCAACAACCTCACAAGGCATTTACAAAACCCCGAGCGGGCACCCATCTAGAGACGATGGGCCGGCTCCAAAGCAGCCGGTCCCAGAAGCCTCGCCCTCGTTCGAATGTGCACATAACCCATCCATCTCTCTTCGCCGTCGGGTAGTTGACATACTGAACGTGTGGATGTCCCCAAAGCCAATCGTCTCCGCTTGTGACAATATTCCCCCCCTCTGCTCAGCATCCGGGCCGGAACGGTGGGCTGTCTTGTGTGGTCGCACAAAAGGGGGAAACGGCACATGTCATCCCGTCTCCCTCTCCACGCGCACACTCGATCCCGAGTCTCCTCGAATAGATGATCTCACTTGATCTCTCTCAAGGCTTTCCCTCGGACCTTTTCCATTGTGGTAGGTGGCATGCAAATTCGTCCGGTTCGGTTCAGCCGGGTGTTTTCGGATGGGTAAGTAGTTCTGCATGCTCACCCGGGACCCCTTTGCCCAAAACGCATGCCGACACCCGTGTTGTGGTGGGGAGAGACATAGGTGCGCACAAGAGGAAAAGAGCAATGGTTCGCAAGTCTACAATATATCCAAAGGCCTTGGATACGTCAACGGGAAGTTCCTTCGCCCTGTCTGCCGGCTTCATTGTCCTCCCCCCCCCCTTCCCCCTCCCCCTTTCTCTCTTTCTTCTTTCTTTTTTCTGAGGATTCGGGGGGGGGGGTGGTCAGAGCTGCAGAGAGGATGTAGTCCGCCGGGACGGGGCAGGCCCAGGGCCGTGAAAGCGGCCTAGGAGTGAACTGTGTTGTCGTCCCAAGGTCGTGCTTATGCTCTCGAGGGCCCGAGTACTTACAGATTTCGATTGGAGGAAGACGCGCATGCTTTTCCTGTGATTCACACCGCGAGCATGGCATGGACGGACATGCTCAGGGCCAAGACGTCCGCGCATGCTCTGGCTGTCCTCTCCGCCCGGGCCACACTCATAGAGTATCGTCGGCCCTCTACAACCCAAAAGAGGCAATCCATCCGCACGCGGGGCTGTGCCTCCAAGAGAGAGGCAGACGATGTGACCACGTAGGGCCCCCCTCTGTGTCACCAAGTACCACGAAACAAACCCCTTCCCGCCCCCCTTGTGTAATGCATGTCCTGAACAATGACCTCGATGGAGGGCCAACGACAACGTTCACGTTCACGTGCGCGGGCTGGCGGGGCCCTTTGTCACGTAGTATCGAGGTCCCTGAGCCACACGGGATATGTTTCGAGGACCTCTGCGAGGCGCAAGCCCCAAGCTCAGCCGGGATACAGTAAAAAGAACGAAGGGGAAATTGGAAGCCTTCCATTGCGCTCCCCCCCCCCCCAACCAACGCTGCAGCGCCTGGTTGGTCGGAGGAGTGGGCACTGACACCCCCCGGCCAGCTGCGGACGGTCGGAAGCACACGTCAAAAAGACTTGGCTTTCCATGACTGCAACCTTATTTTAACATGTAATCTATTCGATACCAGCAGGACTCTAGAATGCCGCACGGGAAATATTTTAAGTTGCTCGACCACGCAAAGTCAAAAACAAACCCAAAAAAAAAAAAAATGCTACGAAGGCACGCTACCGCGGCGAATTTTGCTTGACAATGCGGTGTCGAGAGCCTGGTTCTCTTGGCTTCGCGGTGCGGGACGGGGGTGGACTCCCACGTCTGCCATAGGAGGATTTGGGGGGGGGGGCGGCGTTTTGGGCTTCCCAAGCAATTATGAACCCAGGCGTGAAACGAAACAGCCGCCTCCCTGAGGTGGCCCTCTGCTTGTTGCGGTCGTGTCGTGCTTCGTCATGGTACGGTAATGCAGAACAAGCCCTTCCCTGGAGGAGAAATACGATTAGGTCAAGATTTATCATAGCGAGTGGTCTTATGCCGACCGAAGCTTTCTCGGGGCGCCCTTCTACCTGAGGAACGACTAGTCTCCACTGGCTACATACTGCACCTGACCCCAGAGATTTGGCTTTCAACATGCAGGAGTCACATATTGACGCGTCCCTTGGCAACAAGAGACTCTTCGGTCTCGGGGCATTAAGAGGGCTCAAATCTGGGGCTGTCGCCCCTCGGGGAGGTGCGAAGAGTTTGCGGATCATACAGTAGCGGTTGATCATCCACAACACCGCAGCCCTTGGCAGAGAGGAGGGGCATCTACGGGAGTCAGCCCTCTCTTGTGGCAAATCATACAACCAGACGGTGACGAGATGAACTCATCTTGGTGCTTCGCATATAGGGGATCGACCTATGCGTGATGGGTAAAGACATTTCGACAGATTTTGTGATGTTGGGTTTGCTGGGATGGGTGTTCGAGTCAAGCTGAGCTGTGTGACCCAGTGACTCATTTGGCTCAGCAGAGCCTCTACTACCCGATGTGAGATGATGGAGATGGGCCGCCCAGGTGGGTAATTGTGTGTTCATCAGGTGCTCAAGAGAAACTGTCTATGCAGAACATCCCACGAGGGCAGCAGAACATTCTGTTCGTGACTCCAGGTCATGTTCAGACGAGATGACCTTCAGATTGATGACTTGATTATGCCTTTGGCGAAAAAAGCAGTCAAGTATTCAAAGGGACGTTCGGACGAAGCAGAAAGGCAAAAAAGAGCTCCCAAGACTATGCACAACGGTCGAGCAGGTGATCGAGCAGAATCCTCTTTGTCAACCAGCAACGTGCCCCTCAGCATGGTCCCGCATTCCGAGCTCGAAACTTGCTAGCTGTCAAGCGGGGTGCTGGTGAAATCGGTTCACAAGCGGATGCGTTTAGAGTAAATGAAAGCTGCTCCTAGCGCAGCTAATACGTTCTCACTCAGCTAGAAGCCCGATGTGACGGGGTATTTCTTCTGAGCATGGTAGTAGCAGCCCTTCAACAAGGCGAAAGGCTGGAATCTGCCGGGTTGAATTTCCCGAGACGGGGGGCAGTTCGTACAGCCTGTGATATTTGGAAAACCTGGTTTGACACATTAGCTAGCAAAACTGCCGGCGGCGCTTAGTGTCTAAATTTGGCCTGGCCGAGCCGTTCTGTCAGCAACAACTCGGTGGCCAAATGCGTGCGTCGATACCCGTTTTTCGTTCATGCCATGATCTGCCACGTTGAGGTCAGTCGAGAACCGTCTCGCTCCCTCGCTTGGCGACGCCTCCCCCTCTGCCCCCTCCCCCCCACGGAAAGATGAAGAATCTACCCGGATGGACCGTATGGGAGAATATTGGCCACAGTGGGTGCCTATGCGGCAATCCGAGGACCACAGAGCATGTCGGGGAGACGGGACACTCCTCGGCCCCTCAGCAGCAACAAGCAGCAACAAAGAACTCAAGGCCTATCGGTATGTGGGGACGTTGGGGATGACGTCGGCAGCCTTGTTGCATGTGGCTCCACCTCCTGTTTGGATCCAGGCGTTCGGTGCGTGCTTGGTGGTTCGGTCTCCGCTCGTAGGGCCTCTGGGTCGGTGCGTGGGCCTGGATCCTGTGTGGCGTCCGGGTCGGAAGGCCTTGCGGACATTTCGCCACGCCCCGCCGCTGCGGAGCTTAAGACAATGCTTGTCTTCCCCAGGTTATACCCGAGGACGTCGGTCTGGTCCGTGGGGCCGTACGAGTGTCGGATATGCTACAACACTCTTGAGTCTCTGCAAAGCACCAATCGGCCTCGTGACAGCGGCATTGTTCGAGTGCCACGTTCCAGACGGGCTTACGACTGCTTGTTCTTGGTTGCGCTTCTTCACACGGTATCTTGATGGATTTGAATTTTGCGCAGTATCACCGGCCTTGAGGCTAACCCATGCCAATTGTTCAAAACAAGGGGTGCTTCGACGTCGAAGCCGGGCAAGGGGCCGCCCCTGCACGTTCAAATGCCGCATGGGGAACTCTGGAGTGGATCTGAGATGCCGAGAGCCCATATTGGCACGAGTGGTCGTCTTTTGCTCTTTGGACCTCATAGGTTCGTCCGTGGGTTATCGTCACGGTTGGCTTTCTTTGGCCCAAAGAGGTCTCTGCTGAGCCATAAAGCACAGCCCGCTTCCCGCACTTGCTTGGCCAGACGACTACACTTCGTAGAGACTGCTTGGTGAAGGGCCTCAGGGTACCTGAGGAGGTCATAATGGATGGGGTGACTCTCGGGCCTGCTTCAGAGCGTCGGCCCCTGACGTGAGGTTCGGGTTGGTGGTCATCTTGGCATACGGAGGGACCTCCACACCTACCTAGCTTAGGCGTCGAGTCGTGCCTATGCTGCGACTCGGAAGGGGATGCCAAACTGTCATGTTGGCGCCCCTGGATCCATCGCCGGCGGCCAAGGCTTGCAAGGCTTGCAAGGCTGGCCGGAGAATATCTCACGCGAGGACCCAAACCACCCCACCACCTTGGCGTACGCCGCCGCATTGGCCGTACGTCGCCTCAGCGCGTCATTGATAAGCACGAGGCGAACTCACCTGGTCCACGGGAAGCTTGCCTCTCTGACAGGGGAGTGCCTGGGGAACACCAGAAAGAGGCGTCGCCTGGCCCCGTCCTGTGCCATCAGAGTAGACTTGTCGTAAGAATAGTCTGTCAGCTGAGGATGTTTTCCTACTGTGCATATCTTCTTTCTCGACCTGATTTCCCTCCATCAAGTGCTGATGAGATAGATGGCTCGGTGAGGGCTCAAGGCTCGGTCGTCGAACGTCGCGATATGTGGTTCCCGCGGTGGCCACGGACGGCTTCTGTGGGGGTGGAGAGCAGACGAGACTGGGATGTCGCTGGGGCTCCGACATTTGACGTAGCGACCTTCCGGCAACCTTCGATCCGGCCGTGTGCGAAGCGGAGCCGTCTAACCCAATCAGGGCTAGCGGGAGAGCCGCAAGTAGTCAAATTCAACGTCGTCCCAAGTTCTGGACAAGGGTACCGACGTCTTTGCTGCGCGACATGCTCAACTGCGAAACCCAGGCGTGTATCATGATTGCCTCATCTCCAACTCTCCTCAATGCTCCCCGGCCACGACGCCCGTCCCGTCCTGCTCCGTCCCATCCCACACGCGCTTACACCGGGCAGGGTGGCGGGCAAAGACACTGACCAGAGTCGTGCGTACAGTACATACGAGTTGTACCGCACTAGACTACAACAGTAGCATTGTGTGCGCGTGTGGGACGACGACCATTCCCACACTCGTCATTCTTCCGAGCCATCGATGCGTCGCGATTCGTCTGCCTCAGCCCCCGCATCAACCGCTCACGGAGCCACTCTTGCGTGTCCATGCCGCCATGCCGTCGAGAGTTCTCGGGCTCATCTCGTCTTCTGACGCTGCTGCGGCCCGCGGGGGCGCACTACTGTCTGGTATGGCAGAGTCCGAGAATGCAGAACACGTCCGTCGAGGCTGGCAGTCGCTTCTCGAACCCACTCAGTCCTTGGTACGGCCTTATCCCGTGGAAGCCCCTGGCTGTGTCGTGTCGTCGTCTACGCCCTGGTTCGTGTCCAATTAGCGCTCTGCTGCCCACACCCACCAGTATCGTGTCCTCCGATCCGCCTCCAGTCCCGTTGGCGCGCAAGGAGTGAGCGACTCAACATGTCGCACGTATCTCAAGAGGTCGCTATCACCATAGGCTATGGAATGATCCTCCTGGGGAATAGCCGCCGGTGGGATGAATTCCGTTGGGCTGATGTTAGATCGGCTCACGCCACGGGTCACGGCATGCACGAAAGCCAGTCTTGGGTCGGACGCCTGTTTTTCCTGTCTCCTACCATGCGTCTGCCCGCGTCCTCGAGTTCGGAAATAGTGTGGCGGTCCAGGGCGCAAGCGGGGAGAACACCAACCCAAGCACCCGCAAGACTGTCGAGACCCTGGCCCGGCCCCGTTCCTGTCCGCGCTGGGGTAGCCTCGTCACAGTCCGCGGGGATCCCGCTGGTGTACCGAACTTTGCCCTACGCCTTTGTCGGCCCTGTGCGCGATCATTCTTTTTATGGATTGACCATGCGATCTCTGAGTTGTATGGCCAGGGCCCAAACCTAGTCGGCCCCGTCGAGCCCACCCGCGAACCTCGTTTCTCCTTGTCCAGCTCCGAGCCCCATTAGCCAGAACAGGTCAGGGTCTGTTTCGACGTGTCCGTGGCTGGCCCTGCAACTGTGCGAGAAGTCACCCCTGGATGGCAATCATTATCATCGTCCCAAGACCTCTAGCACATTCTTCTTCCTTTCTTGTTCGACTATGCCTTGACGGCTGAATTCATCGTCATTCTTTATTATTTTCCTTTGATCAGTACACGTATTGATACGTCTACCCAGAAGCCCACACTCCAATGTCGACGACCTAAAGAGTATCCGGGGAGACTCGCGCGGCTTCTCGCCATCACCCACCTCGTCGAGCCAACACCAGCAATCGAGTCTCAGCGAGCTCGACGGCGGCAATCATGGACGCGACCGCAGGAACGCCGCTCGCTCAACCCGCGGTGATGGGGGACACGGGGACGGGCTACTCCCAGCTCGCGACGTCACAGTCCAACGCGTCCGCCACCGTTGAGATCTCGAACGCCCTCAAGTTCGCCGCATCAAAATCGATACGAACCTCGACGGTGATACTGGCATCTTTCAATGCGCTGGCGGCTTTCGCCACGGCGGTGGGCATAATAGTTGGCTGCCGGACCTACAGGAGGATGATGCAGAGGAGGTCGTCTGAGCCGTCAGTCATGGAATCTGAGTGGAAACCATCCACGTTGCTGACACCCACCAGACCATCCGGGCTGTTCTTCATCTCCACTCCCGAGGTCTTCCCTCTCGTCCTCTCGCTGGGCATTACGATTCAAAGTATCACCTTCGCTGCCGCACAGTCGGTCGGCTTACAGGCCCTGCTGAGCGGGGGATGCACTATTACGGCGATATTTATGTTGCCAGGTGAGGGACACTCCGGTCGCACGCAAACACGTGGACGAGTCAGCTAACGTTTCTCGCAAGCTGTTTTCATCGTTCCCTTTACACATTTAGTTTTTGGCGTCGAGACCGCTCTCCGAGGCGTCCGCACGCAGTTCGCACCTCGCGGGAGATGGAATGTGACCAAATGTCTGAGCGCAGTCGGCCTCTTCTGCGTGGCGGCGCTGATTGTGGCCGCTGTTGACAAGACCGACGACTTTTGCTTCGCATCACTCTTCTGGTTCCTCCGCAAGTACGCCCCTGGCTGCTTTGCCGTCTTCACGATCATCATGGTCACTCAATTGATCGTCATCGGGACCATCTTCTGGAAGCTGAACAAGAGCCACATGGTCGACCCGACAGAGAGGATGGCGGCGTCGAGGATGATCTACTACCTTTGTCTTGGATTCCTCGCGAATGTGAGCAAACCTTGGTTTTGATTTGGTGTTGCTAGACTAACGACTGTCGTAAGGCGTTCATTATCCCTTACTTCTTCAGCATCACTTTCTTGGACCAGAAGAAGGTCTTTTTCGATACCCTCAACCTATCGATGGCTGCGGCCGTTGTGTCCAACGTCAATGGCTTGATGGTCACAGGGCTTCACTTGTTCCTGCGCTCGCAAAGCAGGTCGGCGATTGGCCACAATCTTGACGAATACGAGCGCAAGTCCATGTACGACCGACAAGACCCGCGCGACGGCTTCCGAGGTTCGAACCATTCTCTCCAGCCGGTCAATGGGCAGAGCAGCCAGGCTCGCGCGAGGTCCGGCAGCCACGCGACTCTGCTTCGTGCTACTGACCTCGAGGACGGTCGAGGGAGCTTGATCTCGCCTCGCGGCTATGGAACCACCGCCGCTCGTAGCCCCTTTTCGCCGAAACTCTTCATCCCATCGGGCCCGAAGTACCCCGAGCCAACACAACCGCCTTCCGAGGTGTCTCCATCCCAGATCCGCAAGCAACAATACTCCGTCTTCCCCTCTCAAGACACTCCCACCGCAGCTGCAGTCCTGCCGGCGACCACCTACTCTCCTATGTCATCGAAACCAGTCAGGGACACGTGGAAGCCTCCACCAATCGTCAAGCCTTGGACAGCGCGAGGACACAAGAGGGACTCGTCGATTGTCTCGACCGCCACGGTCCAAATCGGCATTCGCCTCTCCAACGTCGATGACTTTGTGCCTCGCAAGAGCACCGACACCGACGTGGCCGATGTGTCCGACGTCCCTCCAGTCCCTCCATTGAACGTCATGCGCCCCTCGCCACTCACCAAGGTTGAGAACAGGCCCGAGTCGGTGGCTTCCGATTACGTGGAGAGAGAGATTGTCCTCGGAGACCCACCGAGGAGGCGGGCAAGCTGGGACACCACGATGAAGATGCTGCCGCCTACGCCGCGATCCGCTTCTGCCAAGTCCGCGAGCGAGGAAGGTGAGGTCGCAGCCGCGGCGCCGCCAGCCGAGAATGAGAGCGACGACGAGCAGCTCATCACCCTGAGCCCTGCCGTCTACACGCCGAATGAGGACCTCGTCCCACGGAGAACTCCCTCGAACCGGTCCGTCAGGAAGCTGCCCAGCCCCATGGGTGTAGGCTTTAACACCCCCTCCGGTCTAAACAGAAGTCCCGTACACGCACCACCACGCCCTACCGGCAGTGCGGCGACAACGCCCGTGCCAAAGCAGAAGGCGGACTGGATCTAGTCCTTCCTAATACCTATTTGAGGTAGACAGGATCTCACCCACAACACCATACAGAACGAACTGGTTTCGCAGTTCCCGTACCCTGGAGGCCTTGGACTGGGTCCATATAAGAATTGCTCTATACGCGATTATGAAAAACCACACGATGACGTGGGGACGACGGGGTTCACACACGAAAAGAACAAAACTACTTGAGGATCAACTAGACAAAAGGGAGGCTTGTCTAGATGGTCACCGGCCTGGCTGGTTCGATGAAAAAGATTTCATTCATGAGCATCGGCGTTACAGGTTAATATTCTACTACGAGCGGAGCTGTACCAACACCACAGGGAAGCACGTATCTTCCTTTTTTTCTTATTTCTTTTCTTCTTTCCCTTGGCTTGAGAAAAGACAGAGACATCTATGTGTACGAAAAGGCTGGACGATGATTCTTGTTGCGCGAAGATATATCCCCGGGAGCAAAGTCTCATTGCATATAATGGCGTCAAACATCCATTCGTTCGCGGGCATGCATCGCCGCAGTTGTGGACGCGAGCTGGTCGAGAGGCATCGTGGAGGCATTAAGATAGCTGTGATCGCATATGCGTCAGGGTCCCGTCCAAGGGACCGTGACCTGACAAACAATCAAGACTATATTGAGTGCCTCTGCAAGAACATCTTCTAAATTGGCGTGCTCGTAAAAGACTTTTTGTGCCTTTTGACTATCTCATTGCCATTTTTGACAAGTACCTCAGCGAACCTCCTCGCCTCAGTGAGACAACAAGCCTCGCCCGCCCGTCTACCCGTTGTTCACTTCTTCTTCCTTGCTGACTCGGCCGCAGCGGCGAGTTTCCTATCCTCCCACTTCTCCCAGCCGGCCTGGGGCAGGTCCTCGCTCACCACCAGGTCTCGGATGCGCAGGCCCCGCGCGACGGGCGACTCGAGCGCCCACCCCAGCAGCCCCGTCTGCCGCAGGACGTGCGTGGCGGCGTACCACGCCACGGCGGACAGCGCGCCCGTCAGCGTGCCGACCAGCACCTGCCGGACCGTGTGGTAGCCCAGGTAGACGCGGCTCCACGCCACGGCGGCCGCGACGCCCAGCACGAGGGCGCTCGCCGCGGCGCGCTCGGCGTACGACCAGGGGCGGTGCGCGTACGTCTCGACCATGACCCAGTCGGCGCCCCAGGCACTGCTGCTGCTGCTGCTGCTGTTCCTCGTCCTCCTGCTGATCCTCTTCTTCTTCCTCCTCTCCTGCTGCTCCTTGCTCGCCCCAGCAGCGCCGCCGTCCCCGCTCGGATGGGCGGTGTCCTCCTCCTCCTGCTGCTGCTGCTGTCCCCGCGGCCCGAAGCCGTGGTCCGTCCAGCTGGGCGTGTGGCGCACGAGCAGGAAGAGGGCCATGGCGACGGCCCAGAAGGCGACGAACTGGGCGTGGCTGCTGGGCATGCCGTAGCCCTTGCCGCCCGTCCTGTGGATGCGGCTGGGGCGCTCCTCCTTGATGAGGCGCTTGAGCGCGAAGTTGACGGCCTCGCAGCCCAGCTGGCCCGCGAACATGAGCACCACCTCGGCCTCGCGCGTCGACCAGATCAGGGTCGCGTAGACGACGCAGAGGGCCTGCGGGACCAGGGCGAGCCAGGCGCAGAGGTAGGAGACGTGGTCGGAGGGGTCCTGCGCCGCGGCGGCCGGGGGCCAATGGTTAGCTTGGTCGGTTATGACCTTTTTTGGGTGGTTGGGGAATCTTGTGTGTGTGTGTGTGTGTGTGTGTAAGATTGGGGGAGGTCGTGTGGAAGGAGTAAAGACTCGTGCAGACGAAGCGAACGCTAGGACCGACGCCATCGGCGGGCACTTACATAGTAGACGTGGGTGAGGGAGAGCGACGCCAGAGGGAGATCGTCAGCCATTGCGGCGGTGTCTTTGGTCAAGGATGGACGACGATGGAGAAGGCTGAATGCATCGCCCTCACCTGTGATGGCGAAGAGCAGTCTACGACGCGAGGATGGCCAGGCAAAGGTGAATTGCTCGAGCGTACGGACCATGTTCGAAACGTCACGAGACAAAGCATTCGAAGTCAAAAAGTGACACCCTTGTGGCGCATTGTGGCGGTGAGTTGTGGCGTATGCGCGCCCCCCCCCCCCCCCCAAAGTCCCCCCCAAAGGCCCCCAGTTCCCCTGGACGGTATACCTCGACGTTGCTTCTCGAATGAACGTCACAAAAGCAGCAATGCCATGGAGAGAATGAATTTTACGACACCAGAATAAGTATTGTGAAATACTGGAAGTCCTTGATCCGAGGAGTATTTTGTTTACGGCAACTCGAGTCACTCATTCTCCTGAACCGACATCCGAGCCAGAATCTGCTGCTTCTGACGCTGGCTGTGCTCCGTCTTGACCCTTCGTCGCCAACCTCTTCTCTCTCTCTTTGGCCCTGCGCTTCAGCTTCTTCTCTCTGTTCAGCCTCTTCTTCTTCTCCAGGAGGTGTTCTTCTTTCGACAACTTGTATCTCTCCTCGGCCTCACGCTTCTCCTTCTCGGCCTTGGCCTTGATCCTCGTAGCTATTCTCCGCTTCTTTCCCGGTCGTTTTCTCTTCTCTGGTCTGTCGGCCTCATCACCAGACACATGAGACTTGGTCTTGTTATCTGAGGCTCTCGGCCTCCTCCCTGGAAGCGTAATTCTGACGACCCTCCAAGGCCTTTCGAGGCCCCATGGTCGTTTTCTTGCGCCGAGCAGTATATCCTCTCCAGTCATGGCGGAGTGGCGATACGTCTCCAGCTGCTCGATCGTCGGCTCTCCAGCCAGGTAATACTCGACAGGCCGTGCGGGCAGGGTGAAGCCACCCTCGCCTTGCTCTGCATCCTCGTCGTCCGAGGCGGCCAGGATGACCTTTGCCGGTGCCGCAGTCCCTGCTGACGTGGAGAACAGCCGAAACTCGAACTCTTCCTCGTGCTTCTCCTCCCGCCGCTGCTCCTCCCCTGGCCCGTTCTGCCCTTGGACAACTGCTGCTTCCGGCATCTTCTCTGGGATGGGCTCTGCGGTAGATAATTGGAGCCCCAGTAGACTCGACAGTCGCTCATTCAGCTGGGCCCGCACCTCAGCTTCGTCCTCAACGTCACTGCCGCCGTGGCTGCCAGCCTCGGACGATGAGTCGTATAGCTCATCACGCCGTACCCTGGATGACGGACTATTAGCCCAGATCCCTTCAGAACACGAGCCCCTGGATGGCCTACCTCTTCGCGTTCGGTACTTCGAATATTTCGGACGCCATGGTCAAGTCAATAGTCTTTTCCAGATAATTTCGGTCGGAGGGCTGCGATGACTCTAGCAGCTCCTGATGGGGCAACCGGGCCTCCCTACCGCTCCCTCCTGCCGGGCGACCGAGCCGGCAGTAAATGCACTTCGTAATCTTCAATAGCGCATGGATTTTCCTCTTGAGGCCTTGATATAACGCTGGGAAGCAAGGACAGTGATGGTAACTTTGTATGGTTCACGGAGATTGGCCGCGGTTGTTAGAGGAGGTCGCATCCTTGACGTGAAATTTGGTAGTCCAGAGTCACTGCAGCTGGTCCACAGCTGGTGGCCAGCTGCAGGACTAGTCAGCAAGGGAGCCCAAGCACTACCATGCATTCAGGCCAGGGCCTAGCATGTGAACCTTGGACTAGATCCTAATTCGTACTACTAGTGACATTGTGCAGTGTGTGATAGGAATCTCCCAGGACAAGGCCTCTCAGCCGCCCCTCCCCCCCCTAGCTATTAAAGTACACTGCTACTACGGTACGTACGCAGTATGCTATAATATCTGCACTCTCATCTGCCAGTCTGCCCATCCAAGCCATCGTGACATTGCCGTCTGCAACCCACCCTTATCCCGACAAGGGGAATCATGGCGTCAACTCCACCACAATCCACTGCCGGAAACCTTGAGCCCACAGGGCTCAGCATTTCATGACCCTGTCTGTGCTGTGTCGGGCGATGCAGGTTTCATCGCCGGGACCAAATGCACCAGCCGTCTCGATTGTCCTCCGGCCAGCGTTGCAGTGCACCTCCCGCCGCCGCCGCCCCGCTGTTTCAACTATCACACAGTAGTCTGGCTTTGAATCTCACTGCCGTTCCTACCAGAACGTTGCAAAACAGAGAAGAGAAGGGGTAAAAAAGCAAAACAGCCCCCACCTCTCGGGGTGTGTGATGCGCCCTGCATCTGACAGGTCAGGCTGGGGCCAAAAGCCTATTCTTACTTCCCGGCGATCAGAGCAGAGCACGGCGTGGAGAGGGTTGCAGCAGGACCAAAACAAAAAAAAAAAAAAAAGAAGGATGAAAGGGGAAAAATCAAACAACCTTGAACGTGGCAGTTGGGGCCCCTTGCTCCTCCTCCTGGTTTTACAAGTAATAAAAATAAAATGAAAAGCCCGTCCATCAACATCAGACGAACACACGCAACCACCCGCGCACGGAAACTCTGGGCGCATGAGTACGTGACCATTATGCTCGGACTGAGGCATGTGGCCGTATCCTACCGTGCCAGTTCGGCAGACGGGGCCCGTGATCCTGGCAAAAGACTAGGGGTGACGGAAGACGCTTGGGGTGACGATGCTCAACTAGTGCCCGGCAGCTTCTTCGCAACCTTGTGTTGGTGCAGGTTGTGGGGAAACTTCTCACGCCCATCTCCGCAAGTCTGCTTGGGCACCGCGCGGCTGCTTGGAAGTAAAAAGAAGAATAAAAATAAAACCCGAAAAAAAAAGATAGGAAAAACTGCCGAGAGGCATATGCCCGGGAAAATAACGTCACCACGGCGGGCCGCGGTGAGCTTGGTGCTTTGCCAGCCACCGGCTTTCCTGTAGCGGCGATCGAGGGCGTCACCGGGTCATGCCCGTCACAAAGGGTCGTCGGCGAGATGAAGCTAAACTAGGTGTGCCCGGTGCAACCTGGGATACGGTAGGGCCCGGAATTCACCGTGGATTCTTGGTGACGCCGGAGAGGACGATGAGACACAGCCGTCTGACACAGGAACAGGTGAGTATAATGAAGACATCTGATGGATAGGGCTGGTCGCAAGTCCATTTTTTGTGTGTTGTTTGGATATCAGTCTGTTCGGTATAGACGCGCTCTCTGTAGGATACAGTGAAGATGATGGGGTTTATCGAACAAGTGCAGACCCAGTAAGTACAACACGTAAACTAGCATCGTGCGCCTACTCCTGCGCCCTGGAAGCTCATTCGCCCGGCTTGCCTCTCACAAACGCGACACGCGACCACCCTCACCGCCTGTTAACCCTCTTACACACACATCTGCCCATCCGACTGTCTCATCCTGTTACCGAGAACGTACAAACACTTGCTCCCACACATTCGCAGGAACAAAACCAACACAGAATTCCAACCCTGGAGAATATCAAGCCGTGGCGGGACTCCGAACAAGTGAAGGATTTGACGAACGACGTATATACCGAGAGAAACTGATATTTCCCATCTGCCCCCCCCCCCCCCAAAATTGCTGCTTTCAGTTCCGTCCCTCTATTGTGGGGGTATCTGAACACCACATGCGCATAAAGGCACGCATGCCGCAACACCGGATGATAAGATGCCGCCCGTGTGTACCTCCCTCTTTCCCCTTTCTCTCTCTCTTTCTCTCTCAGAGATGAAAAATATCACAATAAACACCCTAGAGACCGAAACGTCCCCATGATTGCATCAAAAGTCCGCCGGATATGCTGCCTCCCCATGCTTTTGTGCACTCCACCCACAGCCTCCCTTCTCTGTGCCAAAAGGACTTATCCCCTGCTCTCGTCCCTTCTCCTCCTCTTCGCGTGTCGGGCGGTGATCGTAGGAAAAACCTTGCGTCGGAAAAATTGGTATCGGAACTGGTTCGAATATAAAAACTTGCAATATGTGGCAACGAAAGCAAGCGGGCGGGAGTTTGAAGGTTTTGTCGGAGAACCTATAGTCGCACCAAAGGCAAGAAGAAGGCAGAAGAATTAGGCACCAATCTCGGAAATGCCCTGAACGCCATCCTGTGCGCCGGTATTTCTTTGTGTCGGATTGTGCGTCGAAGTTGGAGAGAAAAAAAAGTCGATATCGAATTGCGGCCGTTAAAAAATGTGGGAAGGGCGTACAAGAGTTTCGTCGGAAAGGACAGGTCGCAAAAAAGGTCGAAGTCGGCTCGGTCGGTTGGTGCGCATCTGCTATGGCGTACACGCTGGTGATTGATAATTTTCCCCAGCCTGTCTCACTCGTGGTCACGGAAACAAAAGTTCGTCAAGCCAAAGTTGGCAAGTGGCCTCATTATCAGAAGACTCGAAACATCATTTCCGAGCCACTTATTGCACCACTCAGAACCCGCTGGCCAGCCTGTAATAGCCGAACCCCGTTGGTCTCGGAGCGGCGTTTCCGCGTCTCTCTCTCTCTCGCGCAGTCCTTTTTAGGATGTGTTCCACGAGTAGTGGCTCATCGTCTGACCGGGATACACCGGGGGAGGGGGAGCGTGTGGGTCGCTCTTGACGCCCGCAGACGTCTTGTAGCCCTCGGTCGCGTAGGGATACGAAGGCCGGTGCTCCCCGTTGGTGTACGTCGGCGCGTTCGACTCGCCCGCCGTCGTGGTCCACGACGCCGGCGAGGGGTAGTAGTCCCTCGGCGGCTGCTGCTGCTGCTGCTGCTGCTGCCCCTGCTGCTGCGCCGCGCCGCCGGACGAGGCCGGGCCGTGGCTGTCCTGCGCCGTGGCGGAGCTCGAGTACGACGGGTGCTGCGAGGCGCCGGGGCTGATGTCGGCCGACGTGCTGCTGATGCTGCCGTAGGCCGGCGGGCCGTACCGGTACTCGTTGGACGACTCGGTGCTCGATATCGACCCCGCGTGGATCGAGGGGTGGCTCGGGTGCCGCGGGCTCTTGGTCGGCCGCGGATTGCTGTCGTCCACGTAGCGTGGTACGCTGAGGCCGCTGGTCGCCGTCGCGGCGCCCGAGAGGGGTGGTGGCGCGGACGTTTGTACGTACGAGGCGTACTGGGTCCGTATTGGGGGTACTTGTGTTGAGCCTCCTGCCGTCGAGTGGTGGCCCTGCTGATCGCTTGAGACCATCGACAGCTGCATGGAGGGCATCGAGGTGGGTAGGTGAGAAGACATTTCTTGTGGTTCGGCCGAGTATCCTGTCGCTCCTGCTAGCGGCAGCTTCTGGTATGGATCGGATGCTATCGTCGTCGCCGGATAATTCGATGATCCTGAGGCCATTGTCGGATTCCAAGACGTCGGATATGAACTGTGCGGCTGTCAATTCATCAAATTTCACCAAAATTCCCATCGCCCTCGCCCAAGCCCAAAGTCCCGCTCCAATCGCTCGTGTAGCACTTTCGCAGTTTCCTCTGATTTCTCGCCATCCGAGTGGAGTTTGCACTTACTTTGATCGCATACTGCTGCCCATCGGGCTCGCTGGCAATTTTGGTGCACTAAATGTGAACGCTGTCCGCGGCAGCTCCATGTTCAGAGGCCGCGCCTTCACTTCTTGGGGCTTCATCGACAGAGGACCCGCCACGATGCCCAATCCCGTCTCTACTAGAGCCTGGCCTCTCGATCCAGCGCTGGAGCCCAGGAGCGGGATCTCCTTCCTCGCCTGGAAGTTCCGCGGGCTCCGTCCGCGCACGACGATCGGTGCGGTTTGTGCTTCGGTGAGCACGACCTTGTTGCCATTTGCCAGAGTCGCCATCACCTTGAGGTGCACCACAAAGTGCTGCTGGAGTTCTTTTCTCCTCCCGTTATTTGCCGTTGCGCTGGAGAATGTGTTAGCACGAGCGCTCCTTTCCGCGTTGTTTCTCCAGAAAACCACCTCCTTCGCGATTCCAGCGCCAACTTACATTCTGAACTGCAGACGTCGCCATCCGATCGGATAGACCGCGTACTCTCCATCGGTCTCCGATCCATCATCCTGGAAGGGGATGAGGGGCAGAGACGATGGCTCCTGGTCGGGCGCCTGGTTGACCTCGGGCGAGTTCGGCGGGGGCGTCTTCCACGGGATGACGATCAGCCGCACGGGGTGGCCGTCGACCGACTCGATGGCGGAGATGGTCACCTCGGTGGTGCTCACGGGCACACTCTCGCCTGTCTCCGTGATGACGGACATCTGGCCCCTCGGCGTGATGAGCGACCCGCTGACCTGGAACAGATTCCGCCGGTAGCAGGTCAGCTCGGGCTGCATCACGCTGCCGTCATTGTTGGTCGCGGGCAGCTCCGACAGGAAGAACATGCCGTGCAGCTGCGCCGTCAGCTCGAGCTGCTGGATGCGGCCGTGGTTGTCGACGATGGTGTGCTTGTCGGGCACCTTCCGGAAGGACAGGAGCTTGTGGTCCTGCCCGACGCCGAGCTTGGAGCCATCGTCGCGCAGGTCCTGGACGATCTCCTGGTACGGGGGCTGCTCCGTCGCCGAGTACGGCCTCTTGAGGCTGGGGAAACTCTGGTGGCTCGACAGGGAGTGCTGGGCGTGTCGTTCGTACGGGTCAGCGGCCGATTCGTCCTGGGAGTATCGGCTGTAGGAGGGATACTGCGAGTGGTGGTCCACACTCCCCCACGCGCCCTGCCTCGGGCGGCCTGAATGTGGCGACTGTGAAGATGGATTCGAGAGCCCCGCGTCCACGGCGTGACCAGGACGACTGCCCGACATCTGCACCGGACTGCCGTACCAGAGGTTGTGCTGCTGCGACGCCGGCTCCTTCAACTCTGCCATGGTAACTGCGTAAGTTGCGGTGCACATGGGAACATATCTCGCCCAGCAAAGAAATTCTGACGACTTCTTCTGGGCTGGTGGGTTCGAGAAGATCGGTTTTCGGGTCCGGTTGACAAGTCGGGCTCGGAAGGAATATTAGAGTACGTTGTCGCCACCTCGTCTTTCCCCGTCCACTATAGTCGAGGTACACCCAAGATCCAGCCAAACGCACACGGCCCAAGCGCGACCGTTGCAACCGTTTTCCAAGCGGACCGAATCGGGTCTCCGGACAAGTTCGAGGTCTGCGACTGTCTTCAGCCTTATTACCTTGGTAGTGAAACGGGACGAAGTTGAACAGGTCCAACAGACGAAACGAAAGGTGAAGTTAGAATAAAGTGAGCGAACAGCCTGTAGGATTGCAGAACAAGTGGTACTTGTATGGAAATGATACGGTAGATATGGTGGGGGAGGTTTTATGAGAGCCACCGGCACTATCCTGGGGGTGGATCAGAGGCGATGGGGGCAGCAGCTCTTTCACGGGTAACGAACGGCCAAGGTCAGGGGACTGAGGGGCCTGAAAGTGGATAGCAGGGGAGTGATGAGTCTGTGAGGGTGGACCGTTCTAGTGCCCAGAGATGCACACAATCGAGAGCTCTTGTGTACTGTACGGTACGTATCTGGATGTACATGCAACCATACAGGGAAGGAGAAGGGATGCCGCGGCGATCTGGCAGGTAAGCAACAGGGGTCGCGGTGAGTTGAGATACTTACGGCATATAGGATACAACGTGAACCCACCCACAAGGTCGGCTGGAGGGACATGTACATCGCAACGTCCTGTCGCTCGCTTCTTCTTTGACAGGCTGCTCCTCATGAACCAGGTCCCGGCGCGCTGGGACTGAGGATCGTTTACGGACGAGAAAAAGTAAGATGGCTGACATATTACTACAATCTCTCCGGCGGAACTTCGTAGTCGTGCTATACTACAATGTGGTACGGGCGAGTCTGTCCCTGGATATTTGGCCGAGGACAAAAAATAAAACAAGCGGGACTCGCTCCGTATTGCTCCAGGGGTCTTGGGCCTTTGGGCGCTAGGAGATCCGAGGATAAAGTTCATGAAGATTCATCGGACTGACAGACTGGCCAACGGTCGCTGGGAACAGTTGCCGTCTTCCCACGCTTCCCTGAACTGTTCTGCCGAAGGATCAAGGAACTCCTGGCTAGTGGCAACTACCATGCACCAGGACCAGCCCCAAGGTGTGGAGCAGAGATGGGTCGCGGATGCAAGACAGAGCTCACCCACCGTGCCTCTCTGACACGACGTGAAATCGCATCGACGAGATCTCTGCGCGACGAAATGGAACCCCCCGCGCGGATACTACACAAAGAGGAGAAGGGGATCTCGCCGCCCGAGACATGCTGTCGAGGAGGAAAAGGGCTCTTGGACGGCCTCCCAGAGGACTGGAGAACAGGGAGATTGGCATGACGCTCTTTTTCCCTTTCCCTTCCTCGACCTCCAGTGGCTCTATCAAACGAGCTCCGAAAGGCTAGGATCTTTCGACACACATGGAGCTCGGTGCACTTCCTGGCCCCTGTTGCTCAAGAGCAGGGGCGACTGATTCGAGCAAAATCCCCCGACAAGCTCTTTGGGGCTGCGGGCCCGCAAATTCTCTCGACGACCGTTGGGCGAGACGGCCGATGAGTGATCAAAGAGGCATGGTGTGCGGGCATGGGGGCCGGGCAAAGCAAAATTCGGTTCACGAGATTGCCAGAGGCCAGGGATTTGTGCAGGATGGTGGGTGGTTGATTTCTTGGTGGAGAATTGCAGAAAAGAGCAACTAGGGGTGTCAGTCAGGGGGTTCCCAGCGGCTTCGTCTTGTGTAAGTAGCCAAAACCGGCCCTTTTCATTCTCGATCTCCAGGAGGTACTTCCAGCCTGGTGAGGCCAAGTTCAACGCGGGTGCGCGGCAATACCCCAAACCTTGTTGCATGTGTATACCACAGTATATCAAATCTTGATATGTCTCTTACCTCAGGTGTTATACCGATAGCGTCGACCTCCCGCTCCGTGTTCTGAGACTGCATAGTAGATTGCCTGAACGGAGGGGCTTATGAAAGGACGTCAAGCAATCATTGCGCCCTCATGCGCTTAAAGGCACAGACGAGGCGTGCCAAATGTAAAACAATGAAACCCCGAACGACGCGCTCATGAGTCTGATCACCAAGATGTGGCTCAGCAGCATCGCTTGACAGGATCAGGTTCCCGTTGTTGGTGACACAGAGTATGCAGGTTGATATCTGTACAGGCCGCCAACGCGATGAACGGCAGCAGCATGACCCAATCCTGCCAGTCACCGGCGGGAAGAGGCCCTCGAGGTCGCATGCCCTCGCGAGGGCCCGCACCCACTTCGGCTTTTGAATGGGTAGGGGGAGGGGGGCAGATGAGACGTCGAGATATTCGGGCCAATTGTGCGAGACTACCAAGTCATGAGCAAATCATTGACCTCCCAAAAGGGGTCACGCACAGTCGATTGCTGCCGACCTCTGCATCTGCAGATCTGAAGTCGGGTGAGTGCAAAATGTAGGTGCAAGACGCCGGCCGTCCTCCCGGCTGCTAGATCGGTCGCTCGAGTCGTGACCGGCCAAGGCTTGCACAACAGATGACAGTCGATAAATTGATCAATCCGGTACCTACACCGGCTCATCAGGCGCTTGCTTGATCCGATCTGGCAACCGAATGTCCAGAGCGTCAAATATCCGAAGTCGCAAGCGAGGTGGACTTTTCTGGCGGCCCCGCTTGCCCGCCTCGTACAGAGGGGCCCGCTCCACTGTGATTGTTTTGAAACCTGGAGCCTCCCGAGGGACGGGACGCCGCTGTCAGGCCTGGCCTGGCCGCGCCAGCTTGCTGTCATCTTCAAGACCGCATAAGATGGCTCATTCGAGCGCACGACGTCGAGGCCATGGAGGGCAGGCGCGCATCTCGCCCGACATGACGGCGCTTTCAGGTAGATGGCATCCCGTCGGCGGACAATGAGGAGAGGGGCCGAAGAAACGCCTGCAGCCACGGAGCCTACTCCCCTGGCCTGCAGGCCGCATTGAATGGGCCCGCCAGGGGTACCCCCTAGCAAATGCGCACGAATGGCGTGCACGGGCTGGCCATGGCCAGCTGCTTGTTGGTGATGATGCAAAGGTTGCCAGTGCGCATCGCAAGAGGGCAGTGGCCTTGTCTGCAGCATGCAGGCATCGCGAGCTGCGCCTACTCGATCGAGTCTGTCTACTCTTGGTGGCTCTGCATATTGTTCCCTAAATAGGCACAGTGACGTGCTGTGGTCGGCGTCTGCAGGACTGCGAGGCGCCGTCGAGCTGTGCCTCTCTGTTGGTAGCCTCGGAGAGCAGTTCACGATAAGATGATGGAGGTCGGCCAGGCGCGCATGGCGATCGTAGCACAGCCGCAAGCGAGCCGCTGTCAGGGAAGTCAGTGCGCCAGTCAGCGGCCCGGCTTGTTTGATGGAGTCCTCATTGCTTCAAAACCGCACCCCACAAAATCCAAGATGAGGTCTGTTCTCGAGTTCCTGCCGCGGTTCGTGCACGGGATGCGATGACTGCGGGGCATCGGGCTGGACTTTTGGATTGCCCCTTCAACCCAGCAAGGTTCGACGTGCCCACAAACATAGCCGAAGCGCGTTTTGCATTTCCTGTTGGGTTCCGACAACATTGAAGTAGCCCGGCGTGATTGGCAAAGGGGCCGCGCCCAAGCGGTGACGTTGGCCATTCGAGCCTTGTTATGCACCTCTGCTCCAGAGATAGAACTCATGACAGCGCCTGGCCCGCGCACCCGCCAAAGTGGCTGGATGTGAACACTTCCTTCCCGAGGAGCCTCGCCACCACCCGATGCAGGTATCGCAGATCGAACAAATCCTTCCAGTGTACCTGACATGGAGCTGAATCCATCGGCCCATCGGGAATCGTTTTGGGGGCCACGGAGCCCAGCGGCCCCCGACGGCGGCACCTGGCGGCAAAAGAACCGCCAACGCGAGCTTCCAGACGCTCGGTGGTAGGGATTGAGCAAAGCTACGCAGAAGCGTCAGACCCCCTTTTTGACGCATCGAGCTGTGTCGAAGTCTAAAGGGGAGGCCGAGCAGGCTTCCCTCTTTTTTCTTCTTTTTTCCTTCTTCTTTCTATGTCGTTGCCAGCTCCTCGTTACAGTCACGTCTCTTTCGACGAGAAGCGAAACCTAATAATGCGATGCGGTGTGTGCAAGGCTTTGTGACTATCGAGGCACAGTCCTTGTCGACGACAATGCCCTGCCGCCGCCCGCAGAGACGATAACGCGGTGCGGCAAAGAGGAGATGAGAACCCCAATTTGAGCCGAAGCTTAATCCATTAATTTCAACGTCTTCCATCAGAGCAAGGTGTCGCTACAGGGATCATGCCAACAAGAGAGCACCACCACCCCCAGGCGTCTATGGCGAACAGGGCAGATGCGGTTTAGCCGGTTTTGATAATCGCGGACGGGACT
The DNA here is from genome assembly GCA_026120015.1 of Dendrostoma leiphaemia. Taxonomy (NCBI): domain Eukaryota; kingdom Fungi; phylum Ascomycota; class Sordariomycetes; order Diaporthales; family Erythrogloeaceae; genus Dendrostoma; species Dendrostoma leiphaemia. The sequence goes on from JALRMF010000093.1 coordinate 77,131, forward strand.
TCTATTCTTGCTAGAATCCTAATGGTGCCGCGCATATGATGATCATCGCGTTCGGATATGGTCTGACTTGCGAGGCAGGCCGCAGATCAAGTTTGTCCCTTGCCATGGACAAGACGCGGGCATACACGGCCGGAGCCTCAAGACGTTCGTTAAGGCCAGTGCGCCTGCCAGGCATCAAGGTGCAGCATCGACCACACTGGGAACGTGCGTGTAGCATTGCAGTGTCGTCTGTGGTGGAAACCAGGGTGGCCCCCTCATTGCAATCCAGGGTCCGTCGCACTGGTTCCCTGTATCATTGTCAATGTCGATCGTGAGACCTGTGGTGTATGATCAAGCGTCTGTCATGGCTATATTTAACGAAGGATTCAGTTTCCAGCCGTTACTGTACTAGAAACATTCAACGGTTCTTGGCGTCTCAATGTCAGTGCTGAAGTCAAACACCAATTACTTCAAACAACGATATTCACAGCTGTGGTGTATTTTCGAGCCTGACCAGCGCACGAGGGCCGACGTGGAACGCGACCCGGGCCAACAAGAGATGCAGTCGTTGATTGACGCTCCTCCATGTCACGTTATATATCATGGTCACTGCTATAAAAGTGTCAGTTGAGCGGCCTGAGCGGGCCACTGGACGTTGAGCTGTGTGACGAGGCAGCGTCAGTCCAATGTGACCGCACGGAACGATGACAGTGGTGTACTGTACAATATAGCATGTTACCTTTTGGTGGCGCGAAGCAGTAGTGGATTTCCGTACTCCTATGTCCTGGTCCGGGCGATCTTCTCCTTCAGGCCTTTCGTCAGAAAAGGCAGCATCAGCGTCTGCCTTTGGTTGTAGGCCACGAAGACACAGTTTGTGCGAGGCATTCTGCTTCGGCACCTGCATTCTGACCCGGCTGGTCTCGAACGAGTGTTCTCTATTGCCTTGGTCGGAGGGGGGAAGTCTTGCGTTCTCCGCGGTACTAAATCACATTTCTTTCCCGTGACGACGCAAGAGTCAAGACAAGGTCAAGGGAGTCTCATGGTGAAGTGTTCCCAGCAGACAGGTCTGTAGACGGGTGTCGGACTCCCGGATACCAGATGCCCTCGGTTGAGGATCCAGGCCGACTGTCCAATGACCAGATGTCCAGATGGCCAGTTGCTGTCGGACTCGTACGCAAAACGTGGGTGGCGCCAGGGACAATGCGGTGCAAATTACCATTGCATATCCAGCACTCATTACTTGTACATAAGCCCCACTGCTGCTGACTTCCCGAGGGCCCACTGTTGTAAGGCCACTACTACTGTGCCAGGCGATGCGTCGATGCATCTGCGTTCGTGAGGTCGCGTCGTGCCTCGAGTCTTCCAAGCAGCCGGGCCGTCACACAGAAGCCACACCATCATGAGTCGTGCATTGCGGAAGCAGAATTCGAGCCAGCGATATGGCGAACCTGGGCAGATTTCGAGCAACTGATAATTGCCTCGTCTAGATTGCTCGGGAAACAACCGCTCAGCAGAGCCCGTCATCCGCCGCGGGACTGTCCGCCTAGTGTACTGTAGACCTGCTCGGTGGTGGCGCAAGACCCGCTTCCGGATGGAGTATCTCATCTGTACCACAAGGATCATGCACAAGACTTGTCACCATCACAGACCTGTTGCAGCAGCCTATTCCAAGCTGAGGAGCGACCTCGGTGCGTGTGGCTGCTGCGGGCGTTGGCTTTACGGGCGCCTCTGTGCCTGGCACCCCAAAGGAGCGTTGCAAACCGTGCATGCCGACCCGCATTGCGTGCATTTGGAAAAGCCCAACCCGTCTGGCCCCGGGTCACGCTTCTAGTCGTCCCATCCATCCTGGAGTGGCGGCAGAGCGGCTGGCAGTCACAATTTGGATCTTGTCGCGAGAATCTCCTTTCTTTGCGGGTCGTCAGGTCCGTCGCTAAGGGCCCTAGGCTTGATGAAGTAGTAACGCCGACGGGCAGAACCCCATTCTGAATGGGGATCATCATCCCACCCCATTAGAAAATCCTGGACTCGATCGAGAAAGGCGCGCAGTGACCGCTCTGCGCGCAGCGCGGGGCACGCAGGGCACGCAGATGAGGGCACGTTGCACTGAACGATCGTTGGTGGACTGGATTGGATCGTAAATGGTCCTGGGAGGGGGCCCTGGTCATTTTTGAAAGTGGCGCGGCTTGATCCCGCCCGTATTCGACACTCTCTGAGATACCGCAGTGATTGCCTTAGCCAGAATTCGCTGACGGGGGTGAAATATCTCGACGTTTGGCATCTGACCGGCATGAGCGGCTTCAAACGGGCAGACGGGCAGACGAGGGGTGGGTTGGAGGGGTTGGTCCAGAATCAGCTGCGTCCAAGGATCTTCATGAGGTGATGGATTTGGGGGGGGGGGACCACCCGCGGGATGGAATGGTTGCAACGTTGGCGCTTGGCCTGAGTGTAGGTACCGCACCGGGCCGCGGGCAATTCCTGTCCTGCCTTCCTCTTTGGTCGACCGTGTCCTCGGTTCGACAATTTTGATTTGCCAACAGCCCTCTTCAAACCTTTGACTCCTCAGATCAGATTACCAGGTCGGATCGCGTCGCTCGTCCGTCAGAGAGGCTGCAAGGTTGGGGGCCAAAAGGACTGAGTCGAGTCCCCTGTAGAGGATGGAGAAAGAACGGGTCAGTCCGCCTGACAGGCGGGGACGGAACGGACAAGCAGTTGGACCACTGTACTACAATACAGTGCAGGCACGGCAGCATCATGTAGCCCAGATGTATTGGGGCTCGTCGGGACACCCAGGGTAAGTGCATCGCCTTGCCTTCATACGGGAGGTCATCCCATAGTGCAGTGTGTGTGGCCCGGCATATCGACAAATAAGGGCCCGTCCAAGCTGACCGATGACTTTGCGTCGTGGATATCGCACGCGCTACTGGCAATATAGAGCTGCAGCAAACCGTGGGACGGCTGCAATAGACCAAAAACAAAATGCGCGCACGGTGCAGTAGAACAGGCCTGTGGCGGCGACAAGTGTCGAATTGGCCCAAGTCATCCCGGAGAGCGACACTGCCGTGGTGATCAATGATCATGGCTGCAGAGGACGGCGCAGCTCGTCCTTGGGCCAACATGTGAAGTCCCGTCGTATGGCTGGCCATACTGGCTGACCGGTGGGCTCTATGCGCGGTGCTCCTGCAGCTACAAAGTAGGTAGGTGCGTACAGGCACTCAGGCGGGCACATGGGGCCGTGACCCATCAGGCCCACGAACTGGTGGCCCAAGAAAAAAGTGGCATCCATCGAGCAGGGGCCTTCGGCTGCGAGCTGCACGTCCCCGAAGAACTCGATCCAGTTTCCCTCAGGCAGATGCGACGGCGTGCTCGTCGAAGTACTCTCGGAGCTGCCTGAGGCCATCCAAGGTTGGGGTTTAGGGCTTGAGGCTGAAGTTTGGCCTCGAAACTTTTGAGTCGTACTGTGGCATAGCCATTATGATTTGTGTTGCATTCGATCCGGTAGGGTTCACAGGGTCTCTGTTCGGCTCCGACCCGGCGGAGCAGGACGAGAACAGTACGAAGACATGAGTCGAGCAGGAGCACTGGCAGCGCATGTGTAATGGCGAAGACGATTCCGCCGTGCTGCTCGAAGCGACGGTGCGCGTGTTCGAGTTGGCGTCCACTGTCCCCCAGATGGTCGCAGCGGATGGCGCCTGTCGTCCGGTGAGAGAGGGTGAGTGATCACATACAAAGTGCAGGTTTCCCAGGCCTGTGCTATATTAGATCTTGGTCATACATACTGCGCACTGCGCACCCAGCAGCCAGCAGCCAGCAGCCAGCAGCCAGCAGCCAGCAGCAGCCAGCAGCCAGCAGCCAGCAGCAGCCAGCAGCAGCCGGGCCTGGGCCCTGGACCCTGGGCCCTTGTTTTGGCGGTGCTGACTGCCCGACTGCCTGAATGTCCGGCGGCCAAGCAATGCGATGCGGAGTGAAGCGAAGTGAAGCGAGGTCGTGTCTGTGCTGCGAAGTGACGGTGACAAGGGTGGGCGAGATCTGTTCGTCCTGTTTCCCAGAGCCAGCAACGCATTGCATCCGAAGATGGCTGTTGTGTTTGAGTCGTCGACCTGCAGCCCATCGCATCGCACCGCATCGCAGCCCATTCCAAGTCATGTCATATCAGACCATGGCATCGCATCGCGACGTGCATATCCGACCAAGCAGAGCGAGGCCTCGATGCAACCCTGGAGGGGGGCCAGAACAAGCTCTGCCGAGGGACTAGTCCGATGACAGTAATGATGATGTCGACGGAAGCAGATGCCAGTGCCAGTGCCAGCGCCAGCGCCAGTGCTCGCATGTGCCTCGAGAGTCGATCGAGAGGGTGGTGTCGAAGGGGGTGTGGTGGAATGATGTTTGGCCTGGGATACTGTGCACTGTACTGTCGTGCAAGTACATGCATAGTAAGTAGTACGTGCAGTCTGACAATGCAGGTGGAGGGCGGGTGGGAAAAGCAGAGCCTCACGTAATCCAGACTTGCAGCTAGCCTCCGTAGTTGCAGCTTCGGTATGCAGAGTCGGGAAAGGGCAGCGTCGACGACACCACGTCGACCTCGCAGCTCGGAAACCTTGGGCTGCTGCATGCGTTCAACGTTGATAACCGAGCTTTGGCAGGCGCGGTACGTACCGTTCTCCTCGTCGAACCTGCCAGCCCAGCCAATGGAAGCCCTAGCTGCTGTTGCTGTTGCTCCTGCTCCTGCTGCCGGTGATGTGGCTGTGGCTGTGACGGCAATCCTGGCACCTGGGCTTGGTGCACATTCCATTTTGTACTACGTACCACCACCCTCCTGCCTCAAGCTGGCCTGGGCTGCCTGGCAGGTGCGATGTCCTCGACGCAAGTCTGCAAGGCAAGGTTGACACCTGAACTTCCCGCTGTCAGCGCCACAACTCGTCGCTTTCAACATTGCCCCCCAATCCATCATCCATCAACGGTGCCGCAGCATTGACATCTGGACTTGCACATGCAACTCCATGCCCTCGACTTTGCGTACTGCACAGCGTCACGTCAGCCCGGCCGTATCTCGTCAGATCAGATCCTTCTTTGATCCAGACACCGACAACAGACACCGACAACAGACACCGACACAAACAAGAAAGGGAATCGGGGCCCGGGCGCCCTCTGTGGGAGACCAGACCCTCCAATTGCAACGATGCAGCCCTATTCCTCATCCACCCCCCCCCTCCCCCATGCTTTCTTATGATTTTCCCGTCCCGTCCCTCACCCCATCCAGACGCACACGCAGGCAGACACGCAGGCGCAGGCGCAGGCGCAGGCGCAGGCGCAGGCGGTATACTATATTACCATATACCCTCACATATTGCTCCGAGGCTATTCCGGTTCGAGGGACTTGCTTGCGACCTTTGACCCACAGACCAGCACATTGCCGGCACCATATTGGTTTGACCATCCGACATGACCTGACAATACCCAGCAGTATAGTATAGTACAGCATCATAGCTACGGACCGCGCAGACGCATGTGTGGTCAGCAAATCCAACCTCAGCCCGTCGCAGCTGGCTCAGGTTCCACAGATTCTCACAAAGGCTGGCCTTCAGAGGGGACCGTCGAAGCCTTCTAGAATACTGCTCCCGTCGCATCGACACGACGTCGTAACCTTGGCCTCGGGAGCCGTTGATGCCAGCCCTGCCGCCATACCTACCATGTCTCGGACGACTCGCAGATGCGACTAATAGTACGATTGAATCCCATGTGTCTCTACCCTCCAATGTGCATCATCAGTCCATCTAGTATGGGTCGCTAAATTCACTACGTCAGCCAGGCTCCTTCTTGTTGCTGGATTGCTCTGCAGCACTTGGTTGCACTCGTTGGAGGACGGTATTGCCCTACACGTGCCCTAGCACTTCTCGAAATGGAGCGACCATCACATCGAGCTGTCCTGGCTGCACATAGTCTATCCGCTCATCTACGACAGTTGTGCAGCAGGCGGTGGGGGCCAGGGAGCTCTTCGGTTTTTCGCCTATCATCTCTGCTCCGACGACTCCATGATTTTCCCGTGTGGATGGTGGTTCGCTTGGATGGATCCAATATTGTACTGGTGACGACAGGTGCGTATCGCACTCTTTCGGCCACCGATCCAATCACGTACTTCCCATTGCTTCAACCAGGGTAGTGCCTGAACACCTCCAGAACCTCCTTTCGACAAGCTGAGCCTACCTTTAATCCACCTTCCCCCACCAATCGCCATTTTTGCAACATCATGGCTGTCGGCATCATTCTGCCGCTGACTCTCATCAGATTTGCCCATGACTGTCAACATCTGCAAAAACTGTTGTATGAACTCAAATCGCACGCGCGAACCCTGGGGCCCCTAGCCGGCAAGAGACCCCAGGTTGGCAGCCTACAATGGCCATCTTGGGGTTCCTTGGTCGTCTCAACATCATTTTGCCCACTTCGTCTAGCCGCCCAGGAACGCTTAGCCTCCCGAATTTAGCCTGGATGGCGTCAAAATTCAACGGCTTCATTTTACCCGCCCAACCTTTCACTCTATCCGGGCCTTGGAATTGCGTCTGGCCGCTCTAGCTGTCTAGGCGCGGGTGCCCTGAAAAGGAACAACGATTCCCGTCGCTGATGGCGCTAGAACATATGAGCTCCCATGCCCGGCTGCCACGAGCTGCTCAAGGCGGCCGAGGTCCTGTAAACCTCGGGGCCCGGTAGCCTTAGCCGTGCTAGCCTTGGTGGGCATGGCCATCTCCACACAAGTACCCGCTGTGCCGCCGCTACTGATATTGAGCAAACCCCAGCAATGGCGAGCAAAGCCCGTCACGGTCTCTCCAGCAGGCTCGGCCTACAAGCTAAGCTCGTTGCGTGGTAGTGCTCGAAGTTCATGTCCGTTTTCTTGCGTCAGTCACGCACGGTCACGGCATCGACATATGCACGCCCGATGCTAGTCAAAACCTTATTGCGATCATCTCTGTCCTCCAGTCCTCCAGCCGCAGCCCACTTGCCTCCCTGCCTCCTTGCAGAGCGTGCCATCACCAACCAATCCAGGTCAAGTGGCGACATGCCCTTGAATGAGGCCAACCTGTCTGCCTGTCAAGCCTGTCCAACAGCTGTCCTGTCGTCTCTGCGGGGGCGGGGCATCCTAACCTGTCGGTCGTACCTCTTAGCGCGTTGACGATTCTAGTCTTCTTCCACTGTGGAAACCGCAATAGTATCTCGACCTGGCCTAGGAGTGCCTCTAGAGAGGATTCGGCGCGCCTAGCACATGATCCCTTTGTCGCCGTTGAATCTGGAGGGCTGGAGGGCCAGGCTAGCATGGATCTAGACTGCCACACTTTTGCTCTGTGCGCGGTTTCTAGACCCTCAGGGCCCTCTGGCATTCTGGCCCCGTGATTTCGCAGATCAAAATGCGAGTGGTAGTGCCCGGAAGTCCGCTTCAACCCTGGCCTGTCTGGTCGCAGGATAGCCCCAAAGCTAGGCGGCGGGAGCTTCAAACTAGCCCCCTCGTACCCGAATCAAAACGACAAACGGGTCTACCTAGTAAGTCTTCGCATCGATCTCCATGCTCGGGGGCGGGAACGATTCATTGAACTCAAGATTTCTCCGTGATAGACTTTCGACGGTGTGGGCCTCGGGGATTTTGAGAGTAGGGGAATGCTCAAGCTATCAAGGAAGCAAGCATCAAGCAAGGGCTGCGCTGGATGGTACGGGCGCACGATGGACAATGGACATCAAGCACGGCAGCTGGGGCAGGTTTCCGAATTTCGCCTCCGCGCACGCGTCCCTTGATCATCGCCCAGCGAGCTCTGCCCCTGTCCGTGGAAAGAGGTTCGTGACGCCTCCCCTAGGCACAGCGCCTTTGATTTGAATCATCTACCTTCAAGAGCGAGCGGGAATGTCCTCGACTGGGAAGAAAACCTCGTCTTGATTCGGCAGGTTGCGGTGGATAGGGAGAGAGCAAACGGTGATACACACACCTGTGCAGCAAACCGACAAGCCCGCCGAAGTGACGATGCCTATGCTACCGACGCTTTTCATCAGGCTCGAGGGAGGGACGGCGTCGATTGCAGGGAGCAGTCACAGAGCGCACCGCGACTGGCTCGTCCGGCCCCAGGTTGCGCCATTCTCGAGCTGGGATCCCCCGACCTGACGAGACGGCAATTCTCCAAAGGCTGCCCTGCAGTCGTCCATCCAGCCCAACCCCCCTTCTTTCCCGCTCGCGCGGCGTGGGAGAGCTGCGGTGAGGGTGACAAGGCGGGTCCCTGTGAGCGTTTATCTTTACATGATGAGGGTGTATTCGAACGTCAGGATCTCTTCAACGTACGCGGCAGGGATAGTAGCGGTACATCTGAAGTCAGGCACACTTCGTAACGATCCGTACCCGTCTCCGCGCCCTACTAGGAAGGACTAATTTGCTGCTAGGAGCTTACCTGTTGACCAGACAGCCAGATATTGGCCAGGCCTCGCCAGGGCCTTTTCTTTTTTTTTGCTTCTGAGGCCGGGTCCTTATTAACCACTGTTTTTTCTGAGCATCGTCCAATCTCCTCTGCGCCAGGCGCTGGGCAGGGTGTTGCCCAGCACAGCTAGCAGCGCGATGGACGCGACACCAAGAAAGGAGATTCACAAAATACAAAGTACTTCTTGTTGTCAAAATGCCTTCTCCCTGAGCGTCCTATCTTTCAGGGGGAGGGAGGGACTGAGGTCGTGCCGCAACCGTACGTCGCAGTGGTAGCAGACTTCGTATTAGCAGGCTACATCCCGCCCGCACCTGACACTGCAACGGTCGAGAACAATAGCCGTGAGCTAACCTTCTGGCTTGCGCAAGTCAACCAAGCCAGCCACTTCCAGCCCTTGGTCTATCAGGGTAAGCCCAGGATGGGACGGCGAGAGGGAAAGACAGACACACAAACGCACACTGAAGGAGAGACACCCGCCTACACACACACACACAAGCACGGAGGGAGGGCGGTCTGGCATCACGAACGCTGCCGCTCGTTCATACACGCCGAAAGCGTCACCGCGGTATTTGCCATGTGCGCAACTTGCACTACGCCTTTCGGTGTTTGCTCTGCTGCTCTAGCGAAAGCGAACAAAAGACCGGCAGACCCTGCCTAGGGACGACAAGCCCGCGTCCTCGCCGCTGGACACCAGGTTTGAGATAGCTGCTTGATACTGCTAGTTTGACTTTTGAATGATGAGCTACCTGGTGGGGGAGGGGCCGGCCCTTCGTTTCGTGGAGAGAGAGGAGACAGGCAAGAGAGGGGGCTGTGCGGTGTCGCACCCCCCTCCTCCTGCTTCTACTTCTGCTTCTTTCTTTCTTTGCTCGTGCGGAGGAACGGCTAGCTGTCACAGTCGTGACGCTGTCACAGCGTGGAAACGGGGCCTGAGGGAGACCATGGTTTGCGATCCGGGGTGAGGGTGTTCATACCGGCTGTGGAAGAAAGATAAAAAAAAAAGATGGGATCATCTGTTCTGCAAAATGCAACGACAAAATCTCCTAGCATGAACCTCCCTCTGTATGTTTCCGGTTCAGGGACGTGCGTCGATGTATCAAGTACGAAATGAGGTATTACAGAATCACAAAACATATCACGGTGGTGGCTCAAGCGGAATTGAGTTCTTGTTTTGCTCGGAATTCCTCAAACCCTAGCAGCCTGTGTCTTGCATGTCAAGATTTCCTGGCAACCATCCACTACCACCACCACCTGCCCACCATAGCACTACTAGCATAGCAATTAGGGCCCGCTGGAGCTCTGGTGGGCCAGGCTCCTGGAGCGTAATACTCCGCGGCCCTAGTGGCAGATATGGCTCCCTCCGGCATACTGTGTAGGATCGCCTCCCCCCTTTTATATGAATGGTGTCGAGGGACAGAGAGAAACAGTACCATCGTGTCCCGGCATCCCGACGCCCTGGACTTGCCTGACGTCGCAAAAAGAATGGGACCCGCTGCCCACCATCGATGTGCAAACCCCCAGGCCACCCACCCCCCACATTTGTTTGTGTGTGCGTGCGTGCGTGTGACAATGGCAGGTCGACCTGCTTGGCCAAGACCTGGACCCCGGGCGAAAAGCGAAGACGGGGGGGGGGAGGGGGGGCGAGTCCTGATGCCATGGCGTACCGAAGTAATTTTGATTGAGGTGGTGACTTGATGATCTCGGGACAGGCGCATGGATGGTCTTGATCACATCGCCGTCCGCGGACGGACGAAGGCCGCGCGAGTCGAGGTACGAGAGAAAGAGAGAGAGCCAGCGCTCATGATGCTGCCGGTCGGGCGTTGCCTCCGCGTAGAAGAGTCTCGCTATCTAGTTAATTGTTATTCTTGCTGTCCCGTGTACGAGACGCTAGTCACCCCTCGAGCTCGTCGAGAAGGTCCTCGTTGTCCTCGAGCGCGAGGTGTATGAACTGCCTGACCCAGGCGGCGTCGGCGTCCTCCATCTGATCACGCGGCTGTACAGCCTCCGCTCGTACTCGCTCGTTGACGTGACGTTCTCGCCGGGCCACCGCCCCACCGCCGCCTTGATTCATGTTCTGGCGGCCGAAACCCCTCCCTCGCCCGCCCTGCCCTCTCTGCACGGGCTGTTGTGGTCGTTGCGCTTGTGCTTGTGCCTGTTGCTGACGCGGTCCTCTAGGATTGTGCCCCCGATCTCGATTCTGCCCTCTCGCCTGCTGTGGCGGCTGGCGCACCACCGCCGGCTCCGCAGCGATCTGTTGCTGACCGTTGCGATCGTCTTGCGGCGCGGCCGCGAAGTCGAGTCGGAAGACCCTCGGGCCCTCTTGGACGACGTTCACCGGCCCATTCAGAACGACGCGGTTGGGGTTGGCGTCGGCGGCCTGACGTGGACCGCGGAGTCGTTGGGCTTCGGCTTCGAACGCAGCCTCCAGCATTGCTTCCGCTGGGACTTCGGGGGCCTGGTTTGGCGCTGCTTGAACGACGGCACGACCTCCCTGAAACGCGAGACCGCCTCCCTCGTCACCCTCTTCCAACTCCCACAGACGCATGTAGCAGGCGGTGACGCTGCCGTCGGGCTGCTTGTTGTAGTGCTGGTACGGATTACGAGGATCCAGCCAAGCCGAGCAGAGATAGCAAAAGTGTGTTTGACACTTGAAGCAATTCCTATACAGAGTTTGTTAGCGAAACTGCGGTCACAGCGGGGACAGGGACAATGCGTACATATGATTGCATCCGTGTGTCTTCTGAGCTGGACAACCGCACGTCGGGCAAGGCGTCGTATGTAGATTGATGAAGTCCAGGGAGGCCTGTTCTTCCTCGCTGAGCTCCTTGGAATCCCGTGGTGGTACACAGGCAACGAACTCGCCGTGCCAGCTTTGAAGACATCGGCTACAGAATGCAAAGTTGCAGTCTTCACACACAGATAGCCTGTCCTCGGGTCTCCAAGGCTTGCTTTTTGGCTCGGTTGCTGGAGTACTGTCTACAACGGATTCGCCGTCTTCGTCATCAGATTCGTGTTCTGCCTCGTGAAGCTGAAAGCCCTCCGGCTTTTTGTGCTTTTTCGAGCGAGCCGCCCCCTTACACCAAGGCCGAGGGCAGTAGATGGTGTTCTTGTCACTCTCGAGCTCCGTTTTGTACTTGAGAGTCACGTATCGCTTCACCATTTCAGGCTCGAGCGGGATCTGGAGGAGCTCAGAGGGGCTGATGGACGTCTTAGCCTTTTTGGATTTCTTTTCTGATGCGCCAGCAACTTCACGCTCTTTGGCGCAATTAGGTTGTAGACAACGGACTGTTGCGAGATCACCTTCTGTGATGGCATTGTTGTAGAAGTCTTGAAGACACTCGATACAGAAGACATGGCCACAGTCCAGCATACGATGGCACTTCGCCCCCTTTTTAGGATCTAGCGATAGGTGTTAGTGAATCCTGAACAAAGCAAAGACTGAGTGCAAACCAATAATTGTGTTCTGTTTCTGATCCAAGCCGCAAATGTCGTCAAGCCGTTCGTAAGATTTTGCGGAGGGCCTCATTCAGACAACGGTGACGGTGAAGAGCCTTGCAAGCCCCGTAGCCAGCCTTGCCATCTGATTTGAGTATCAGGCGACGATGGGCAGTGAATTCATCGAGACACTTCTCACCCATAGACATCTCACCGAGACGTTCTAGAGGAAGGTGCTCAATAAACGGAAGATTTCCTCCACTCTTTGCTCTTCCTCTTCCTCCAAAGAAAGACAGTCAAGAGTGAGCATAAACGTACCTAGGCAGACACCACAGTCAAAGGTCTCCCTGTCGAAGGTCGCCTTCTTTGCTCCAATGTCAAAGTCCAGAACCGCGATCTTATGCTCAGGACTAATCTCCAGACCACCGCTATCACCGACGAGCCCGAAAACCTCGTCTGCCGACTGCTGGACGTGGTCAATATAGCTAAAAACGACGAGGTCCCGTCCAAGATTCTCCCAAAGCCGGCCGCAGTCCTCTTCCAACTTCGTCGCCGAGTCCGGAGGCAGCCACGATGGTGTTGTCGACACATGGACAGTCGGCGGCTTCTCCGCCGGATAATCTGCTGGCAATGAGATCTGAAGCCGCACTGCAGGCAGGTGTGACAGCTCATGGGAGTCGAGCCGAGGTGGTTCATTTGCTGTGTCGGGGTGGACCTGAGAAGCCGTTGGGTTGGGGATCTGTCCCGACTCTGCCGCGGGAAAGTAAACGGTGACGGTCTTGGTCGGGTTGACCGGCACGTCGAGAGTAATGGTGTACGCGTCACTCTCGGAAAGCCGCTGAATCTCCGGGAAGATGGCATATAGAGTCGAGAGTTCGACGTCTCTCTGATCCTCGGTGTCCATGGCGATGCACCAGGACGAAAGCGCTTCCAAAAGCTCTCCAACTCGAGTGTCCCAGGCCGCCCAAGTCAAGTGCTACCCTGAACCCAAGATATCGCTAGCTTGAGGCATCAGCGAAGCAAGCCCAGCAGTGAGAGTTCGTGTTGAAGGAAGTTAAGATGCAGGTGATGGATGAGTGGTGGGCACTCGATGTCATGAAGACGATGCTCGACAAATGCTGCCGTTTCCGGTCATGTTTGACAGGGGCACGGAGAAGCAAGTCAGGCTGCTCGTCGAAGGCTGCTCGGCATTGCTGTTATCAATAATGCTGTCAACGAAAGGCAAAGGCGCGGCGGCGGCGTTTTGAGGGTGGTGATGAATGTAGTTCGGGCGTGATATGTGGGTCGTCTTTTTCCCGGCGAACACTGTATGACTCTGGCCGAGAGATCCTTGTGGCAACGGGAGAAACGAGCCTTAGTCAGCTCACACGTTGGCGGCGTGCCCGAAAGGTTAAGCGGCGGAAGGCCCAGACCTCAGGACCTTTCGTGTGAAGCGAAGTGGCAATTGATATTCAGAAATCCAAGACATGGACTAGGTATCGCAAGTCTATGGTCATTTTCTGGGCTTACAGATTACAATGCGAAACTTTTCAATGCGAGCAATGGGCAATGTTCAAGTTCACGCCTTTTTCTTGTTTTTTTTTTTTGGGGGGGGGGGGAGGTGGTTAGTCCAGTTGGGATTAGCTGCTGATGCTGTCTTAGACAGCCCATGACCGCCTGCCAAATACAGCACTACCCCACGTTCCGCCTCCAACGAGCTACTGGGGGAACGCGCCCGAGTTCAACGTCAGGGGAAAGCTTTACGCGATTCATCACCACCGTTCACTTGAGCGCAAGCCTGTCAACGTCTCGAAGCAGCGCCCAATATGCGCCTGTGAACTCAGGTCTGTCAGCCACAAGCACTGGATACCGTGGCATGTACCTTTTGACCATCCAAGACCAACCACAAGCGGATATGACTGCCCTCCCCGCCTGTGGTGTATGATTCATTCTACCCTAGCACCTTCAGCTCCCGTCGTCGTGTCGCCGACCAACGATCCGCTATGAACTCACTGTGGCCCTCTCGAAACTCCAACGAGGCAGTCCCTCCACCTCCCAAGCCCGACGAACAGATCGAGGATGTAGCCGTCGTTGCAGATATCGGCCCCGAGCACGCTGCGCAACCAGACCCTCCCCAACCCGTCCGGCCGCTCCTAGTGCGCAATGCGTCGAACCCGCCAGTGCCAGCTGTCCCTCCTCCGTCGAATGAACCTCCTCCCCCTCCGACTGGAGAAGCACCGCCACAGCCGACAGACTCCCTCTCACTAGCGCAGCTGCGGCGGATTCTGGTGGAGTTTCCCAAGACCGAGGCTGTGGCGTACGACTTCACCTACGAGGACATGGGCCCCATCGATGAGGAGGTAGACGAGTGGTTCAACTATCAATTTTGGCAGTGGATACGTCTGAGTTCTGCTCAGCGTGCTTTCGAGGAGAAGTGGGAGCAGGAACACGGGCTTGCGACATGGGATTCTGTGGCCGACGACATCAGAGAGAAGTTCGTCTCTGAGGCCTTAGCCGTACTATCAGCCGAGGGTACCAAGGGCCGCTTGACCTATATGGGAATACTGGTGTATCTTGTTCTGGGACGATGGTCACAGACAGCCGGTGCTACTGGCTCGGCTCTGCCCAAAGACCCCAAGGCGAGATCGGCCTCGACGCCTGAGCAGCTCGAGGCGATGAAGGCCGGTGCAAAACTTATCGGGGACACAAAAGGTGTGACGATAATATGGGAAGCCTTGAAGGGATCCTTTGATCCGTATTGGTACGATGGAATCCTCAGCGTGCGCAAATGATGGCACTGACGAGCATACAGGACCGAAGAGGCCCAGCAGTTGCAGGGAACCAGTGCACAAGAAGCACAGGATGAGTTGATGAACCTAATGACCGTTATGTATATGTTGATACAGCATGCTCTTGTTTATCCCGACGAGCTGGATGGGCTCTATGTGCAGCTAGGTGAGTTTGGACTTGCTCGTCTCTGGGGTGTGAATAGCGAAGACTAACATGTTGACAGTTGGCTTGGGTCCCTCCTTGGTTGGCTTCTTCGTCGATGTGACGGCGAAGATGCGATGGGACGATGCGCAAGTAGTACCGCAGGCACAGGTCTTCCTCCTGTTCTGGAAGTCGATACTGCTTATCTTCGGCGGTTCGAAAGAGCTGGCAGAAACGAAGAAGGGTACAGCCCAAAACCCGCAAGACGGCAAGGACAAGGACATAATCACAGCCTCGCCCCTGGACTACCACTTCTTCCGGCAAGAAATCACCTCTAAATATCCAGCATACATACCGCCGCAGGAAGTAATACCTCTAGAGCCAGACAATACATCCTTTCTTCCGCCCCTCCCGAATCAGACGGCACGAAACAGCGGTACCAGTGGCATTCTGCCACCTCAGCCCGGCACACAGGCTGGAGGTGCCTCCATCCTTCACCAACCTGTCCACATCGCCACACCGGCTCCTTCGCCCCCACCGTCACCTGGTGTTGGTGGAAAAGGCGTTAAGAAACAAAACTACCAAACCAACCAGAACTTTCCCTTCATGTATCCGCCACTGGATGCTACGAGCAACAGTGCAGGGGGCAAGGGCAACGCTGCCCTTCAAGACATACTTGTCGGCAGAAAGTGGGACGGGAGCGATGTGCCAGCATCGATTCTCGAGGCCGGAAGACTGTTTTCGGAGCGGGTGAGGATGACTCGTGCCCTCCGACAGCTGTGGGAGGAGCGAGAAAAGTTCATGAAGTTTGAGCGGGGCTGGGACGCTGCCGACGATGATCTGATTGACGAGCTCGACCTATCTTCGCTCACACTTGAGGAGAAGGAGGAGCTAGGCCTTGTCAAGCCGAAGACGGAGCCTGACCCTCAGGAGGAAGAGGTGACAGTCGACTATGGCCCCCGCTCAGAAGATTTGAACCCGAGGGTCAGACAACGGCTCGATGCCGTTGAAAAGTTCTACGTGAGTGATGAGACATCTACGCTCTCGACCTCCAAATATCCACTGACTCGGCTGCAGGCCAGCTCTATCCCGCAACTTCAGTCTGTTTGCATGTGCTTGATTAAGGGAATATTAGCACATTACACAGTCCTCTTGTCGCAACAGCCGCCGGCGGCCCCGTTCGGCGCCATGCCTGGCCCCAATGGTAGAGCGAATGGCGTCAACAACAACGCCCCAGGAAGTGCGGAGGCTCCCGAGCCTACGGCAGAGGAACTCGATGCTGCGAGGACGCGGGAAATAACCGCCAAAGCGGTAAGCGGCATCATGCTGCTGCTTCTGAAGTGGCTGAAACTATCCCGTAAGTCGTACCCAGCAAACTTTGTCCCAAACATGTTGGTCTGACAATAGCGCTCACTTTTAGATGTTCTCAAATTCGAGTTCCTGACGCAACTTCTCTTGGACTGTAATTACATGCCCTTGGTGCTGAAACTCTTCCTGCATCAAGATGTGCAACAAGTCGTGGAGAACAAGACGGATCGGATAGAAAACAGGTGTGTTCTGATTGAGATCGGAGGAATTCGTCATTCGAGACTGACCACTTCGTATAGTTTCTTCTACTTCTGCAATGTCCGCGCTGGTGCCTCAGAAGAGCAAGCAGAAGACCCCAAGGAAGCAGAAGAGAGTGAAGACGAAGCCGCACCGCCACCCATCAAGCGGCGGCGCTCACCTCCTCCAGCAACCCAGTCCGACTCGACTACAGACACTGGCCTCGCTAGAGATGAGAATGGCAGGCCACTTCGGCCCGAAGTCGACGAGCTGGGCTATCCTGTCAACCCCCTGCCGTCGGAACCCATCACCGACTTCTCGCGGCGAAATTTTTTCACCCTCATCAATTACCTGCGCATCCTGCAGAAAATTTGCAAGAACAAGGGCCACCGCAACCTCCTGATGGTTCAGTACAAGTCCTCCAACGTCCTGCGCAAGAACCTCAAGGTGCCGCAGCACGAGCTCCGCCTGTACACGCTCAAGCTGTTCAAGAACCAGGTGCCCTACTGCAGCCGCAAGTGGCGCCAGTCCAACATGCGCGTCATCACGGCCGTGTACCTGCACTGCAGGCCGGAGCTCCGCGACGAGTGGCTGGCCGGGTGCGACGTCGACGCCGAGATGGAGGAGGCGCTGCCGCTGGAGCAGGCGCTGAGGAGCCTCACGCACTGGTTCAACGTCAGGAGGTACCCCAAGAAGATGGCGCCCGAGGTCAGGGAGGCGCTGAGGGAGGAGCAGGATTTCTTCGTGAGGGAGCTCGAGAGGATGGAGGTCAGCTGGGACGAGGTTGGCGCCAGCGAGGGCGGGCCCGGAGAGTGGGACGAGATGCCGGCTTGGGCTTGATGAGAGGGACGGTACGAGAGACGATGACTGATGTGAGCAGAAAACAGTAGACTTGATCAATCGATACCCTCTTATGCGCCTATCAAGTGCCTTAATAATCGCGTTCAACGGTGATGGCGCGAGCACACTTGCTGCAACTAATGTTATCACGCTCTACCCGTGATGGGCCTTGGCACCTATATATGCAGACCGAAATTTCAGGAACGTGGCAACAACATTACTGGACATTATAATGGTACTGCCTGTGACTGCTATACAAGAACGTAACATAATGAACCCTTCAATCCAGCGAAAGGACGATGCCTCTCATCTCACGAGCTCCTGTATGCACATGCAGTGGCCCTGGCGGTGGGTGAGAATTTCTCGATGACACTCTTCATGGGTATATCCAACTTGTCCGCCATTTGTTATAAACTCCACCGGGACCCCAATCCGTGAAAACGTTGATGATCATGGTGGTGATGACAATTTGCACCGTGTATTTGTTTTTACCGGGGAATCAAGGGGTTCCTGTCAGCTGCCCGCGCTCCGGAATTCACCGACTCGTTCAACAAAGACCACCAACCGTGGTGGACCCGCAACAGAGCTCCGAACCCGCGGCTCAGGGACCCCCTGACGTTACCGAACCGGGCCGTGTCTCATGTCGCCCATTTTCTTAGACATTGTACGTCCCGTCGCCATACCGGTTGTACGGCTGGCTCTGGCCATAGCCACCCACACCGCCCGCATAACCCGCGCCGTTCGCGGGGTGCGTCCCGGCCGGCGGCGGCACAAACCCTGCATTGGTGGTGGTGCCCGGCTCGCCGTAATGCGTCGTGGTCCCGGCCGCGCCGTAGCCCGCCTCGCCGTACTTGGTGGACGGGTAGCCGGCATCGCTGCCGGTGGGGTCGACGTGGGTGGTGGCCTCGGAGGCGCGCAGGATCCCCGGCTCCGGGTGCGCGGGCAGCTCGTTCTCGTTGGGGTCCCGTACGCTCTTGTTGCGGCGGAAGAGGGCGCCGAAGACGGGCTTGCGCTTGGAGCCGTAGCCCGAGGTGTAGTTGTTGGCGGGCGAGGGCCCGAAGCGCTGCTCCTTCTTGCGGTGGCGGCCCAGGCCGAGCTCGGTGAGCGCGGAGATGATGAAGAAGACGCTGGGAAGGGTCTCGTCAGTGACGTGCTCGACTGCTGGGTTTGTTCTTTTTTCTTTCTTTCTTTCTTTCTTTCTTTCTTTCTTTTTTTGAGGGAGGGGGGGTAGGTGGGCAAGGAGCTTACATTGCTACGATGGCCACGGCCAGGTTGGCGGATTCCATCCTGCACGCGGTGCGGTAGGTCGGCAGGGGCACGCCGCCGCCGGAGGTGGAGCCGACGGTGGCGCTGGCATCGCCGGAGCCGAAGACGGTGTTCACGTTGGAGCCGGTGCAGGGGCTGGCGCCGGCCTTGTAGACGGTAGCCACATAGATGAAGGCGCCGACGAACGCGACGTCCAGGACGATCGCGAGGAAGGATGTCAGGGTGAAGCCGGCCAGGCAGCAAACGAGTAATATCCCGAGGGCGGTGTAGAGGACGCCCGCTCCAGAAATTCCCTCAACGGCGCGCAGGTTCGTGGGGATGTCGATCTTGTGGCTGGACATGGCCGCGAGGAAGTAGGAGGTGAGGGACAGGATCAGGCCGCAGCAGGCGAACTCGATGCCGCGGTTGAACCATTGTATGAATTTGAGGGCGAACCCTGAGCCGGCACCCATTTTGGCAGTGTCTCGTGTCTTGACTCGATGGCGTCGGGACCGTCGCTTGACGTGTTGCTCTGATCCGGATGGTGAGGTATTTCCACGTTTCTACCGTAATGGCGATGCCAAGGTAAAGCAAAACATCGAAAACAACTACGAGGAGAAGCAAAGAGATGAGAAGACAAGGGACGCGAGAGTCGAAACAGGAGCTTTAAAAGGACCACCTGGTCAAGGTCTAAACAAGGTTGCAGAGGAGAAAAAAAGAGGTGAGGTGAGGTGACCCAGTGATCTGCTACTACGAACCGGTGTGTGTTAAGTTGCACGGCCACATTCGGGTCGGTTGAGGACGGGCGCACAGGATGGATGACTTCACTCACTCAAAGATTCGGCTGTCAAGCGCTGCTTTGGAACAAAGGGCCACCCGCGAAAAGCCAAAAGGCCAAGGGGGAGGCCAACCATGCACGCCATCCAAAGTAGCTTCCCCCAAGAACACCACCAAGAAACATCCAAGCAGCCAAGCCACCTTCTCTCTTTCCCTCTCAACATCGCGCAAGACCAATTACTTCCCCCCCCCCCCCCCCCAATTTAGCTGCGACTTGAAGCCGCTAAATCGGGGGCCGGGCTGCAGGGCCGATCGTAGAAATCTATCCATGACAAAAAGGGCAGATTAACTACCACGTTTGTGGTTGACCAGCCTGACAGCATATCTGGAACTGAAATTGTCCCGACTTTTAATGACGATGTTCCCTGCACTACCTGTTTGCGTCGGTGCGTGTTTGATGGGGATATGCACGCCTTGCTGCCCCTCTAATCTCAAATCCTTATTACCCCGCAATGGGGACCGAAATGGGGGCTGCTGAGTGCTGAGCGGACGCCACTGGCAAGACCTGGGATTCAGCACCACTTGACTTTGGCGACCCCTGAGAGCGGGAACGTCTAACGCCCGAGGCAGCATTGCGTCATATGCGACAGGGATGCTGGTGTGATTGGTGCTGGCGCATGTGGCACTGGCAGCTGAAAATGAGCGGCTGAGCCACGACTGAGCGGCACGCGCCACACGCGCGGCCTCCGAGTTTGCCGACCAGGTTGACCTGAGTGGTGATCATCTGTGCTACACAGGTCTCAGCCTTAAGTGGCAGGGCGATCGGCGCAACGTAAAATCGGCCACACCACTCACAGCCAGTCAGCCAGTCAAGTTTGTGAGGAATGAGAGGCTGGGGAGCCCCCAACTGCAGGTGTGGCAGGCTTGACGCCTGGTGACCATGCCTGGAAAATACAAGAGTCACGCCAGATGTCGTGGCGCACAATGGACATTTGTGGCCCCTCAGAGTCAACCGGCGTTGGCCAAGCACGACGAGCTCAGAAGTGACCACAAAGCAACACGCCCGTTCGTATTGAAAGAAAGTCACTGGGCCGTCAAGAACGATCTGGCAGACCTGCACATGGTTGAGGTTGATTTTGTGCAGGACTCGCGAAGGCAGGCCTGACTTTCGAGCTTGTCGCCGACTCGCCGTACGCACTACATTTGATCATGAGGAAATTATTCGCCTAAGCATCCATACGACCGTTGCCATCTCGCATTTGCATGGATCAATATTGACTAGCAAGCTTGGATTTTGACAAAACATGCCTCTCTGATGCGTCGGTATGGCTACAGTGGATTCTCATCGGCTCGAGCAACGCGGAGCTTGTGTGCAGCAACGTCGTCCTCGACATACAATCGCCTGCCTGTTTGTTGTGGTATGCCGCGTGTGTAGTCTGACCGGGAGTCAACATAGACAGACCGAGGATACATGTGCCGTCGACCTCCCATGGCCGGCAACTGTTGCCTTCGTGCGGCCCCCAAGGTCGTCGACGAAGGCCCTTCAACCAATGACTACAGCCTCTCTTGAGAGAAGCGAGCCTTGATTCCTAATTCAGCAGCAACGTATGCAGGGGTGAGGGGCAGATAGACAAACCACAGCCTCAGGTTCTGCTGCGTGGATGAGCAGCTGCACCGCGTCAACCGACACATGTCTGAATTTGCCATCTCTCAGGGCATGATCGTTCCACAGCGACCTTGAATGTTTCATGGTCTCCTTGTGATTCTCTGGCGAACACGAAGAACTCTACGAAGATGCGCGCCCTCGGCCACCGCATTAAGGCGAAAGCCAAGGGCCTCCGTCGAGAGAACTCGCCGGTCCCGGAAGCTGCTGCTGGCGACACAGCCAGTCAATCGTCAGAGTCGAAGAGGGCTGGAGAGAACAGTCCGGCCGGCCACATCTCGAAGCCCACATCGACACAGAAAGCAGAAGACGACAGACAAGCGGCTCAAAGTAACGATCCTCGAGGCGTGCAAGGCGACAAAGTCAAAGTCGACAACGAATCTGGCAGGGCCTCGACAGATCGACCTGACGGAAGAAACACGGGTGACATTGGGATCGGCTCTGCAACGGTGCAGACTGCAGCCCACACTGACCTTTGGCAAGAGGCTTTCGCTACTCTCTGCAAAGCAGCAGACCCGCCTCTTGACTCTGGCCGGCAAGGGATTGACGACCACTGCGCCGACAGTAGCAACATCCTCCATCATCCCCGATCTGATAGCAGTGACAAAGGCTAGACAAGAAGAATGCGAAAGACAATTCTGGCGCTTCAACATTAGATCAGGGCCTGGCGGAGAGGTGATCCTCCGCGACCACGCGGCTGTGGTCATTTCGTGGCTCACCAAGGCCGGCGACATTGGGAAAGAGTTTGCGCCCTCCCTGGTGGGACAGGTCTGGCCGTGCCTGAAGGCGTTGCTGAACGTCCCAGTCAAAGAAATCGAGCAGATGGCTGCGTTGCTGAAAGTGGCAGAACAGGTCTCCCGGGTGGTGGCACGAGGTGGCGTCTACGAGGTGTGCTACACTGCCGGCAACACTCCGCCAGGCGCGCTTGAGAACCTATCCGCTGCTTTAGTTGCTGTGTACAAGACCTGCCTTGAGCTTCTATCGACGGCGGCTGAGCTGCTGGACAGCAACATACTCGAAAGAACTCTTGAGTCAATCTTACATCCGGACAGCGTGAAGGACGAAGTAGAAGCCGCCTTGCCTAATGCCGAAAGACGACTGGCGTGGGATGTATAGGCTGCTGAGAGCGCGAGATCCGCTGCCGCCGACGAGGACGTGCTTACCCCGACTACAAAACTTGGACACGCCAGTTGCACGGATCGACGACAGAGTTGCGCGGATTCTGGAAGCGGTGGACGGAAAGGAAGAACGAAAGATTCTCGAGTGGATCAGCCCTGTTCCATACTCAAGCTACCACGATTCCGTTGTGGAGAAACGAATGGATGGTACTTGTGACTGGCTGTTGCGGAACGCGATGTTCCAATCATGGGCGGCTTCAAGCGGAAGTGCTTTAATGTGGTTACGTGGTCTATGTAAGAACAGTGTACCCAGTCCCTCTAATCATTATGAGACTGACCACCCAGTAGCTGGTACTGGCAAGACTTTCCTCACCTCAAAGGTGATCGGCCACACGGAAGGTCTGCTAGACAGTAATCCAAACGACGAGGGCTTTGCGTTCTTCTACTTCAGCCGCAATGACCAATCTAAGAACACAGCGCTTGCGTGCCTGCGAAGCTTGGTCCGACAATTGTCAACATCTCGCGGCCGTCATGGCCAGATGCGACCCGCTTTGAAGGCTCTCGTTCGGGAGTGTCAACGCGATGGGCGACATCTGAACTGGGACCCTTGCAAAACGCAGCTTGCCGAGTCCTTGAATCTATTCCCCAAGATCACGATTATTTTGGACGCACTCGATGAGTGCAACGAAGATGATCGCGCGGATCTTATCAGAAGCCTTGACGACCTGCTGAAATCTCAAGCTGGCCGCGGCCCGCTCTTGGTCTTCATCTCCGGCCGACCTGACAGCGATATCAGGGCCGCATTTCGTGACCGGGTCAGCGTCGAGATAGAAGCGGACGATAATCAGGAAGACATTGAGAGATATGTCCATGAGAAGATCCAGCATCACTGCAGATGGGAGAAGTTCCCCGAAGAAACAAAGACGCTAGCTGTAAGCACACTGCTAAAGAAGAGCCAGGGAATGTGAGTCCTCTCCTTGGACCCTTTTCCAGAATTCATTGACTGAAATTGGAGTCATGACCTGTGCAGGTTCCGCTGGACCGCTCTGCAAGTGTACGAACAGCTCAAACTCAGATTTCCCGAGGAGGTGGCGCCTCGTCTCGGAAAGCTGCCTGAGGACCTCAGGACGTCTTACGACGAAATATACAAGATGCAGATAAAAAGCCAAGGCGAGTTCCAGACTGCAATAGTCGAACGCGCTATCTCATGGATGCTGGCCCAGATGAAATCGCTCAAATCCACGGACTTACTGTCAGCGATCCGTATTGATGTAGCCGGCTACATCAATACGGTGCTCAAACCATCTCAACGAGGCTCCACCATGCGGTACACCCAGTCAATGCCACAAGATGCCAACTATGTCACCAGTCAAGTCGATGTGGACTTGCTGCTTGAGCTCGGTGCCAACCTTCTCACGTTGAACCAGGAATTACAAGTCTGGACCTTTGCTCATGCGTCTGTCGCGGAGTACTTTGAGGATAATCACATCAGCCTTCTGCAAGCACATGCGTACATTGGATCTGCCAGCATAATTATCATAACGGACTGTTCACGGTCTGTCGCCACAGAACAGCCGCTTGGAGCCACCAAGTGCCTTTGGCTGAGCGATGAAGAGTTCTTGGAAAAGCCCGAGATGCGGTCTCTGTCCCGGCCAAGTTCAGCATCTTCAGAGAACGAGGATGATATGAAATTTACGAATGAGCATGACTTGATTGGCTATGCCATCGAATTTTGGACACAACATGTAATATTTGTTGACAAATCACTCGACAACGATGACGAAGACTCCCACGTAGAGTCCACTTTGGAAAATCATTTGCGTCGGTCTTTAGATCAAGTGAAAACTCTCCTGCAGGAATTTCTTGGTCATCCCAACGATAGCAGTCCGGCATACCGATTCTGGATGCGTGCCCTGAGGACGGTAACACCATCATCATTCTCGCCACACGAGACCGACAAGTACGCCTCCTTCTCAATGGCCCGTTTTGGCATGTTCAACCTCTTGCGAGATTGGTGGAAGGCGCCACTGGCATCGAATAGGGACGAACGTGAGAGGAATACTTCTAGTTGGCGCACAGGACTCGCCATCGACATAACGCCGTGCAACAAGTACGGCTGGGACCTCCTGGCCTATGCTTGCTCTTATGGCCACGAGTCGATTGTGAGCGCTCTGGTCACGGCTGGCATGGATGCAAACCAGAGATACCCGGGGTACGGAGAGACGCAGTCTGCACTAGAGCTGGCCTGCGAGGCTAGCCACGTTAGCGTGTGTGGATTGCTAATCGAACACTTTGGATGCGATCCAACTGGGGGAGATACGGCGGAAGGCCCGTTGTATACGGCAGCGGAAAATTCGCATATAGACGTCGTCAAGTACCTCCTGTCAGCCGGTGTGGATCCTAATCTCCCAGGCTCGCTGCGTGCGTTTGCGAGGGCAGCAGCACTGGGCCATGTTGCCACCCTGCGGGTGTTTATCGAGGAAGCCGACTTTGACCCAAACGTGGTCCTCCCCGACTCTTTCTCTTCGGGCCCGGGCAGCTTCGGCACGGCTGCAATGATAGCGGCTCAATGGCATTCTATTGATGCCCTGAGATATTTGATTCTTGATGCGCACGTCGATCCCAACGCGCGCGTTGACTGCCAGCTGCAGACAGTCGCACTTGCCGCTTTCGTCAACGTCAACGTTTACTGGAGCAACAAATTCATTCGTTGCCTCAGAGAGTGCGGCGTGTGTCTCGACCTTCGAGACCACGGAAATCTTGAAGCCCTGCAAGATTCCTCCGACTTGCGACAGGAGGGCACCGTACTTGAGCAAGCGGTTTCCAGCGGTGATTTAGAGGTCATCAAAGTCCTGGTCGAAGAGTGCGGGTTGGATGTCAACTTCCTGTCCGCAGATGGTCCTTATGGCTGTGCTTTGTCAGCTGTTTTCTTATCAACTCGTCCGGAAGTTGAAGGTCCGGAAGTTGAAGGTCGACGTTTGGACGTGCTGCAGTACCTTTTGGAAAAAGGTGCGGACGTCAATGTCCAGATAATCAGCCCAGACCCTCGGTATCTTGTGGAGGACGACTGGCGGCCCCAAGGCCGAGCCCCGAGCCCTCTTTGCGCTGCCACCGACTGTGACACTGATCTTCTTGAGTGTCTGTTGGAGCAAGGAGCGCATGCGAATCTTCATCTCGAAAATGGAAATTATGGCAGTGCCCTTGCATATGCTGCCAGCATGGGCAAAAACGCATCGGTCAAGTGCCTGATACAGCATGGGGCAGACGTAAACCTCGTCTTGAAAAGAGGATGGTACGGCAGCGCTCTCATGGCTGCCATCGAAGTGTTCAGACAAGACGCTGTCGAGATATTGATTGCCGCAGGGGCGCGTCCAGATTTGCCACTGCAGTGCGGCGGATATGGCAGCGCCCTCTCATTGGCAATTGTGGAAGATCGTAAAGGCATCGCGAAGTGTCTTTTAGACAATGGTGCGGATGTCAACCTTGCTTTGAGCCATGGCACATATGGAAGCGCTTTGATGGCAGCTGTTGGCGAGGCTTGCATCGACATGGTGCAATTCCTGCTCGACAACGGGGCAGATGTGGACATGCGGATTGAGTACGGTGCATATGGCAGTGCGTTGTCTCTCGCCTGTGCTGGAGGCGAAAGAGGGATAATTCAGCTACTCATTGAGCGTGGGGCCGACGTGAACCTTACTTTGGCCCATGGAGGATTTGGCAGCGCTCTGATGGCGGCTGCGTGGGCTGGCCAAAGCAATGTAGTGGAGTTGCTGATCAATAAAGGTGCAAACGTAAGTCTCCCAGAGAACCGAGGATGGGAAGAGGTTCTTGAAGAGGTGGAAGGACTTAGATTGATTAGCGTCTCCGAGTCAAGGAGCTCGTCTATATGGGATAGCGAGTCGTACGACCTCGGGAGGAGGGGGGAGAGGACACGGATGAGGAGGAAGAGAATGACAAGACATGATTAGCAATCAAAAACTAAGTCTATGGAAAGACGAGGACTGAGAAGAATGCCTATTATTGTGATCTATCCCAAGACTAGCAGTATTATTTATCTTGAGCTAAAGCCGTTCAGTGAACTGATTCTGTAGGTTGATAGCTATAGCAATAGCCCGGTCCGCCTCGGACCGGAGGCATACGGCCACCAGAAGGAACCAGCTGGCTAAATGGCTAGTCGGGCCGATCCGGCCCGACGGCAATTGGAAGGGAC
Organism: Dendrostoma leiphaemia; assembly: GCA_026120015.1. Taxonomy (NCBI): domain Eukaryota; kingdom Fungi; phylum Ascomycota; class Sordariomycetes; order Diaporthales; family Erythrogloeaceae; genus Dendrostoma; species Dendrostoma leiphaemia. The sequence goes on from JALRMF010000093.1 coordinate 103,294, forward strand.
CGTATGCGTGTACGCCTAATCCCTTTGGCGTACAACGATAGTTTCCCTTCTGTTCCTTCTGCTAGACATTATCAACAACAATAGCAAATATACTCGTTTTCACCCCCTATTTAAACCTCTTTGTATATAGAGATTGATTTACTAATATTAATTAATAGTTAAATAATTAACTATAGATAGCAAGGTAAAAGAAACGAATCTTGCCTTGAAAACTGCTGCAATGTTTTTTTAGAAAGGGTATATTACTTATAACGATAAGCTTTGTGCTTTTAGCAAAAAATAATAAACAGCTTGCAAAGGGACTTTAGTAAAGTTATTACTAGCAAAAGGCTATTTTTTTTAATTGTTAAAAATAGCTAAGAGACTTTAGCAAAAGTTATTATTAGCGACTTTTTTAGTGCGTTTGCAACGTAAAATAATATATAAACAACTTTAAGACCTCTTTATAAACGCTGGCAGCTTATCTAATGCTATATCATACTTTTAAAAAGATAATTAATTTTATATAAAAACACTAAAACCTTTTATAAAGTTACAACGGCAAGCGATTAACCAGTAGACTTCTTTATTAAGTGCTTTTGCTCTTATAAAGATTTTACAATCTTTTTTATCCTTACTATATAACAAAGGCACTAATAGCATATATATAAATAAATACGCTAGCAACCCTAGAGCACCCTATACTACGTTCTAACCCTTTTTTTGTTTATTTTTACTTTGTTTTTAAGCATATGCGTATATGCATAATAACCTAATTTTTTTTTTGCTTTTTACTCTTTGCATCTTATTACTATGCTATATTTATCCTAGGAATCCTTATCTCTTAAATTAAGCGACTTAAATTAGATTAGTATAGCTAATCTTAGCAGTTTAAATAACCCTTTAGTTAAAGAGATAGAAACCTTGGTATTTAACTAGGTTTACGATGCTTAGCAGCCTATTTTAATGTTAAGCAACCTTCTAATAGGGACTAAAATCTCCTAGGCAATATAGCTTTTATTTAACGCTTGCCTTTAATATAAAAAAGTATAGCTAAGCGCTAGTTAAATATATTTAAATATAGTAGTTGCTAAGGCAATTGCTATTTACTTTAAGTAGTATAATAATAACCTTTTTTATTACTTTTATAAAGATTTTAATAGGTAGACCGTTGATATATTTAACGCTGTCCCTTTTAACCTGCGCTGCAACCTTAAGCAAGTTTTTTATTAAAATAGGGTTTATATTAGGCAAAATAACGCTTTTATTAAATTATATTTAGTAGCTTTTGCTATTTGTAAAAAACCCCTTAAGTAAGACTTAGTTAAGCTTTAAAATCTAAAATTTAACTTAAAGTTATGCGCCTATAAATAGCAGCAAGGCATTTTGCTATTAAAACCTTTTTAACCTTTATAATAAGAAAAAGCGCCTTAATAAAAGCCTTAGATTTATTAAAAGAAACCTTGGCAAAAATAACTAGACAGCATATAACAAACTATTAAAGAATCTTTAATATACTCTTAAGTTAAAGAAGCTTTAGAGAGTAGCCTGCAATAAAGCCCTTTGCTACTATTGCCTTTATTATAACTACAATAAAACCCTTTGCAACTATTGTCTCTATTATATATATAATAAACTATACAATACTTATAACCAAACCCCTTAAAAGTGCCCTTTTAGTTATATTTATAATAAAACCCTTTAAAGTTACCTTTAAAACAAAGCCTCTTTATATTAATTCTAGTAAATTATATAATAAGACTATAATTATTGCCTTTTAACCATTTATATATATTATACAATACCTTATTTCTAGTATTAAAACCATTTATATATTATTATAATCCCTAGCAATATAACCTATATAAGACTTTTCCTTTACTTAAGTACTTAAACAACTATATTAACATTTAAACCTTAACCAGCTTTATAAAAATATATAGCCTAGATTAAAAGTATATAGGCAAGCTATATAACCTATTAGATGATAAGCTTAAGACTTTTTTTGGTTTTTGCTAGCATGCTTAAATTAAGCTTAGCTAGTTTTATACTGTTTTTCTAAGGATTTTAATTAGCCGCGCTTAATAGTTTTATAAAAGCTATATTATTTGTTTTAATATATTTACAAAAGCTTATACTAAAATTAAATAGCATTTTAATATAAAAGTTAATTACTTTTACTACTATATAAACTAAACCTTAATAACCTTTAATAAGATTAAGCAGTAGAATAAAGGGAAAAACCTTTACAAAGTCTTTAAAATCTTGCTTAATAAGCTATAATTATGCTAACATGCTTTAAAACTAAATTATGCAAGCAAATAAGCACTTAAGACTATAGTAATTAAAGTTTGCTGTAGAGTATATAAACTTAAATATGCTTTTTTTAAGCTTGCTGTTACCTGCAAAGAGCTCTTTTTTAACCTATACTCTTTAATTAAAACCTACCTTGCCTGCGGTTTATAATAGCAATTAACCGCTAACGAAGCAGATAACTAATATTATTTAAACTGCTGCTATAGTAATAATTATAGCAGAGGTAAAGGCTTTTGCAGCAGCCTTTATAGCGGCTTTTGTCTGCGTAACGGCTTTTAAGGCTATAGTAGCAATTATTATAATAACCATCTTCTTTAGCAGTATATGCTTTAAAAAAAAAAGTGCTATATATATGGCAAAAAAGGTTATTAATTAACAAAATACTCCTAAGAGAAATATAACTAATTATATAATTAGTTTATTGCTAACTGCTAGTTTAACGGCAATAACCCTAACAGCTTTAAAATGTATCTAGCAAGTTATAAAAGTAATAAAGCAGACTAAATATAGCTGGAAGACAAGGTTAATAATGATAATAAGGATTATAAAGAAAAGATTAGAGCCTTTACTTAGCTTGCAAACCAAGGCTTTTTATACTGCCTTACTAGCGACGATGTTTATTTTGCTAATGGCTTTAATATAGACGTTATATAATTCCTTATTAAAGACCGCTATACTTAGTTATAATTCTAAGGCATATTATTTAATATAAGTGCCGCAAAGGTATCTATAGCTAGAAAAAAGCAATTTTTTACTCTATAATAAAAAAACCCTTTTATTAAGCTTAATAAGTCAATAGCAGAACAAGCCTTAATTAAATTTGGCAAAAGATTAATAGTAAACTTAATTAAAACTATTATTATTAATACTTTAATTAAGCGTATTAACTTTTATATACTAAATACTTTAATGCTTTTTTTACTTTACCTTATAGATATAAATCGCTTATATATTTAATTTAATAATCTAATAAACTAACTTATTTATAACAATAAAACTATCCCTATTATATGTAAATAGAGCTACTTATGGTTCTTTTTAAGTAAGAAAAAATAAGCAGGCGTTTTCTTTATAAAAACGGAGCTATAACGCTTTTATTGTCGCTTTAGCCACCTAGCAATATACTAATTTTACTAGCTGCTTAAGAAGGCTGGTTATAATAATATTAATAAGAATATATTATAGTTAATTAAAAAGTTTTATTACTATTGCTAATTATATAATAATGCCCTTTAGCGCTTTAAGTTTACTTTAAAAGATAATTGTAAGTTTAATTACAAAATTCTCGCAGACGTTATATATCTTAAAAGTCGCCTTATTCTTTACATTTTAGACTTTTTAATAGCTTTTTATAGCGGCCGTTTTCTTTTATCTTTATTGGCTAAAAACACTTAGGAAGCCCTATGCTTACTATAGATTAATATTTATTAAAGACCTTTTAATATGATTATATATAATATTAGCACTAATTTTGCCTTTATAAAGTTTAAATTAAAAGCTAGGCTAATGGGAATTATGTGTAAATAAATCCCTATTAAAGCCTACTAGTTAATTAGCAAGCTAGAATAATATTATGCTTTACTTTAACAAGCTTTTGATATATTATATAATAAGCTTCATAGTATAACATTTAATAAAGTAATTTTGCAAATGGCCCTTAAAGCTATTAATAATACCATTAAACCCTATAGGCTTGTTTTTACTCTCTTTGTTTTTAGCATATACCTTTATATAACAATTGATTTAGCCTTATTGCTATTAATTATTAAGAGAGCCAAGGTGGTATAAAAGGCTATAAAAGCATTATGCAAAGCAGCAGCTAAGCGCTAAGTAAAGGGCGCCTTTAATACTTAAAATAGATTATTTATTATAAATATGCTTAAGCTTTTACTTTAAAGTAAAATATAGATTTAGTAAAAGAAAAATGGCTAGCAGAGGCTTTATAAGATTGCAGCTATTAATAATTATAACATTACCCTTAAAATGCTTAACAAGCTTGCTACTTTTAAATTAACTATCTTTTAACCTTATTATTACAACTCTAATACCTTTGTTCCTTTTTTTCCCCTAACGATTACCTATTGCAACCCTAATACCAACGCTTTTCTTTTTTCCCTAGCAACTAATAATAAAGGCTACTAGCCCTTTAACAATGCTGCTAATGCCGTTAGTGCCGTTAGCAATATAATTATAGTTGTTATAAAGCCTAAGCAAAAGAGACAACCTTCCAGCTTAAAGAATAAGCTAGCTAGCGCTTTTTTAACAAGGAAAAAAGAGAATAATTATAACTTTGCTGTTAAGTTAAGGAACAACAGCATTATAACAACTCTAGGCAAGCTATTTAAAGCGTTTAACATTTAAAAGATAGATAACTTTGTTAGCTATAATGTCTTTAGCTTTAAACGCTATAGCAAAGCTAAGCATAATAGCTACTATATCTTTAAAGCTTATATAATATAGAAAGTTAAGGGCAAGACTATTAAGCTTTATAAAAAGTTACGCTTAGTTATATAAAGCTATAATAATAAGAAAAAAGTATTTATTTTAACGCAGTCTTCTACGATTTAATATGCTAGCCAGCGGTTAATTTTAGCCCTTGCACTGTTACTATTATAAGGCGGCATAACGTTATTATTATGCAATATTACCTAGGCGTACTTATAATTATAAACTAAACTTATATATATTATACTAGCTGCTATTCTAGCTGCTTTATAGACTAAATATCCTTAGAATACTATTATTAAGGTAATTAAGCTACTTTATAGCATTGCTAAAGCAGGCGTTTATTAGTTTGCTATATACTAAGGCTACTACTAAGAAAAGCTTAATATGTTAACCTTAACCTATAACTTATGCCTTTTAATTACTAATAAACTTTTAAAGACTTTTAGCCTTATTAGTATATAAACTAATAATATTTTTATCTTAGCTATATTAGCTTTTTTAGCATTAAAAGACTAAAAGTTATAAAAGGCCTAGTTTAAGGCTAAGCTTAAAATCTTTCTTTTTTCTAATACTACTTTAAATTTTAATAGCGCTATGTTAATAATAAATAAGGCTAAGCTAAACTTAAAGCAAAAAGATTAAGGTACTAAGATTATTTTCGTTAATCTTAAGTTAGCTAACTAAGCCTAATGATATATAGAGCAATGTGCCTATAGTGCTTATATTTCTTTAATTTGCCAACTAAAGGCTTTTTTTAACTTATTTATTACTGCTTAGATTTAAAACCTTAATAAAGGCGATTATATAAAGCTTAATAATTGCCTATAGTAGCAACTTAGTAACCTATTAAGAGGGCTATAATATATCCCCCTTAATCTAGCAATAGCTAAGCTTTTTATATTTACTAATGGCTTTTTAGCTAGTAATAAAGATTTAAGCTTTTAGATTAGGTTTATTTTAGCAATTAGAAATAAAACTAATATTAATAATTAATTTATATTAATAAGAAATCTTATACATTAGAGTTTTACTAAGTATAAAAGGGTTATTTAGAGCTTTTTAGCGTTAGAGATTTATAAGATTGTTAACGCTTTTAATATTAGTCTTTTAATAGAGATAATGCTCTGCTTAATAACTAATAAACTTAGCTTTTTTATAATGCTTTTAATTGTTTGTATAAACTTATATTCTTTATATAAGTGCTTAGTTAAATTAAGTATAACTAGGGAAAAGAGGCTAATAATTAATATAATAGCTTTATGTTAGTTATACAAACGGCGCAAGATTATAAAGGTATAATAGGTTAATAGCAATAATAACCCCGCTAACGCTATAATAAAGGCTATATTAAATAAAGCGCTAAAATGTTTAGTTAATAATAATAAATTAATGATATAAGTAGAGGGTTTTATTTAAAGGCTTATAAACTAGGTAATAAGTGTGTTTTCTTTATATAATATAACTGTTATTTGTTTCTTTTTTATTTAGGCAATTGGTTGCTTATAGCTTAAGTTTTAAACTAATCTTTTAAAGCGTATAATAAAGGGTTATAAGCTAATACAAAAGACTGCCAGTATAGGTTAATAGCTATAGCAATAGCTTGGTTTGCCTTGGACCAAAGGCATATGGCTACTAGAAGAAACTAGCTGGCTAAATGGCTAGTTGGGCCAATCTGGCCCAACGGCAATTGGAAGGGACTATATGTGTGTATGCCTAATTCCTTTAGCGTACAACGATAGTTTCCCTTTTGTTCCTTCTGCTAAACATCATCAACAACAACAGCAAATACACTCGTTTTCACCCCCCATTCAAACCTCTTCGTATACGGAGATTGACTTACCAACAGATTCCTCTGAACACGCCTTCAACACAAGCGGCCTTTGATCAGGCCCGAGAGATTGCTACCATCAACCATTCGAACGACGCGTAAAGAGAGGCTTAGCAGCAAGTATGCTGTGATGAAAGGCCGCTCACCGAGCCAATGCCCTGAACACTAAAAAAAAAAAAAAGACGAGCCGCGCTGGCCGCGTCAGATGAGGTACTGGAGAACCAGAGCAGACGCAGGCATCGCGATGATAAGCGCAAACATCGGCGGAGAGCACCCCGTGTGTGGCTGGTCGGTTGAGTATCTGGGCTTGGAGTTTCAGTCACGAATTAAGAGCTGGCTGTTATGCTTGGCCGAACACAGACTCGGGCGGATCGGTGGCCTCTTCGAGCCGCGAGCATCTCCGTAGCCGGGAAAGGCAACACGATGCTGAGTAGCACACCAGAATGTAGTGCAGACATGCCAAACACCACCTGCAGATAATGTCCGGTTTGTCAGGAGGTTGCTCATGTGACGGGTCACGGGGGCACAAACATGGCGCCCACCTCTGACGTGAAAAGGGTCCTGGTGATAGGGACGTCGGAGATTGAGAAGGCAGGTGTCGCGGTAGTATGTTCGCGTGTGCGCTGTTGATACGACAGTGCTGAAAGCCTCGCCGCTACAGCGTCCCACACGGCTCAGTCACGGCTGGCCCGGAGCCATTGCTGCCGCACTGGATGCTGTGGAGAGGCGAAGCTTGTATCAACACGTTGGAAGCTCCTCATTCAACCCGCCGTTTCGCGGCTCACAATACGGGCTCTTGCAGGTTGTGTCGCCCGAGTGCCCAGTCATCTCGGATGCTTCCCGAACTCTGAGCAGGGCGCCGGCCAGAGGCGCAAGGCGGGTGAAGCAAGCAAGAGCACCGGGCGGAGATATAAGTTGATCGTGAGACGCCCGGTAACTGCCCTGTAAGGCGATCCCTTGCAGTCCTCCGCACCACGCCGGACAGCGCACTCATAAGCACCCAGACAGAATCTCCATCAACATCAACATGCGCCACTTCCTCGCGCTGCTCCTCCTGGGCACGAGCGCCCTCCCCGTCTCCGCCCTGCTCGTCGGCAAGTGGGCCCTCGACTGGTTCGCCATCGCGTGCACCAGCGACGGCAGGTTCTGCGACTACAGCTTCCCCATCACCGAGGGCGTCGGCGAGCCCGTCACCAACACGACGCAGTGCAACTTCACCGTCTGGAGCTGGGAGGGGATCCCGGCGGCGGTGGTCAACTTCACCGACATGCCGTGCAAGAAGACCGACGACTACCGGATCAACGCGTCGTGGGACGCCCTGGGCTTCATCACGCTGTGCGTGTCGCACGGCGAGGAGGACGCGTGGGCGTTCTTCGGGTACGAGGCCAAGGACGTCATCGGCAACAATGCGACCTTCAGAAACATCAAACCGGCGTACAAGATGCACACCTTCAACTGGACCATGGCGAGGACGGCGATGCTTACGAGTGGAGACACTGTGTCATCGAAGGAGGGGAGCATGGAGATGGAGGAACGATCGGGAGGCTCGCCCGGTGGCAGCGGTGAAGTGTACTGGACCATCAAGGATCTCCAGCAAGGTGAGTGTGACCGCTCGCGTGCCCTTTCGACGAGGAGCGCACTGCCGGATGGGTGCTGACATCTAGCTCTGCAGGCCTCAGCAAGGACAACTCCGATGGGAGGTGGACCGCTCAGATCTCATTCGAACTCGTTGTGACCGAGGTCTCGAGCGAGGGCAATTCTTCTCGGGGCGAGGCGGCGTGCTCGATGCTGGAGAAGATGGACGACACCCAGAACGCCGCCGCTTTGACCAAGTTCCGCAAGCAGCCGTGCTCCCACAGCGAGGACGAGTACAACTTCTCGTGGTTCCCGTCGACCGCGTCCCACTCGGCGCGGCTCAGCGTTACCAAGTGAGTCTTGCCCCGTCAATTCTGGTCGGCCATCCGCCTCGTACCCTGCCTCCTCCTGCTAGAGACCGCCTGAGTCAGATGCTGACGTGTGTGTGGCATTGCAGCCCTGGTAAGGAACTTCACCTCGTCGTGGACGTCGCCGACTTGAACGACTCCGTGGCTGTGGTGAGCTCTGAGCATGGCCCTTATCGCCCTGAGTACCTCGGCAGGGCTTAGCCGACGCTCGCATTTGGTAGGGTCCATATGCCTCGCGGCAACAACAGCTGCGCCTGTTGAAGGGAAACCTGACTTGTTCGGGCGTGAGAAGGCTAGGAAGGCTTGTGCCTCTTGGAGATGCATTTCGTGTATGAGAGCAGCTGAAAGATGAGGGAAAATTGTTTGTCCACTCGGCAACGAGGCTCAACTGCAATGAGAGTATTTTTTGACAGAGCAAGTCCGCATGACGACCTGCTTCATCGACACTCGGCATCGTGACCTGATCCACACTGGGGAGGCTCCTGGGCTGCATACGGCCTTGACTCTCCAGAGCTTGGGTCGAAGGACAAGACACCCTCTTGAAACTCGCGGCGATTAGTATCAAATCTTGGTGGCGAGTCCATCCTTGCAACGACGTCGCGATGAAGCTTGATGTCAAGATTTAGAGTTGAGAGCCGGGTTGGGTTGCCAGACAAGGATCCCGGAGCAAAATGAGATGTCGACCAGATCCCGACATGCAAGTTTCTTAGCAGCACTGTGTCCACACTGTCCGGTCGGACGTGTAATCACTTGCGACGAGGCCACTTGGAAATCCGGGCTCAGCAGCACAAGCAGAAGAAAACAGAATCTCTTTCCGGAAGAAGCCAATAATGATGCCCGGCAAACAGTGCTTTGTAGCTTCAGCGCGTAATGGTGACAAGTGGTTCGCTAATGCGAATGCGGAGCTGAAGAATGGATGGATGGGCCGTTAGAAAAGTCGACTTCAGGGCACTGTGGCCCTTAGCTTGCATTTCGATATCTGGCTTTTGCTGCCACTGCCGGCAGGACCCGTGGGGACAATGGGTACCTGGCTACCACAATACTATGGTAGTACTGTGTACTTACGTACGCTGCCGCGGGGCGACAAAGAGCTTCTCTGCGCCGCTCATCAAAGTACTGTATACTTGTGTACGCTGACGTGGGGCAACAAGAGCTTCTTTGTGTCCCTCGTTCAACAGCAGCGCTGATGCCCAGCCCCCTCCCCCAAAGCATCAATGATACAACTACTGCACAACCGACGCCGCGCATCTGCAAGCACACGACGAGAAGACAGACCAGCTCAGCTTAGACTTGTGATAGGATCTCCAGAGCACATTGGCAAATCTCTCCATCGTGTCTGCGACCGTCTTGCGCCTCAGGTTGAACCACCTATCGCGCTCATATCAACAACACCTGGGTCGGTGTGTGCTGCCCTCTCGCTCGTCGTCTTGGGAGACGGACGGCGTTACATTGCCGAGACAGACAGGGTCTCTCCAGCAATCGCCTGAAGCGATAGAAGACGCCCAGACCACCCCACCATCGTCGCACTTCTCCCACCAGCAGAGCCAGGGTCAACATGAGGATCGGGTGCTTGCAGTTCGCACCTCAGGTCGGCGATGTGGACAATAACCTCAACCGGGCCGACTCCGTGCTCTCAAGGGCCAACCAGGAGGACCTAGATAGTCTCGATCTCCTTGTTGTGCCGGAAATGGCCTTCAGTGGTGAGTACGGATCATTCCAGTGCCATCATCCATATGCAGACACTTTCCCGGCAGTCTGGACTCACTCCACACAGGTTACAACTTCAAGTCGTTACAACACATCACCCCCTTTCTCGAATACGAAGGCAGCGGCGTGAGCTCGCTCTGGGCGCGCACGGTCGCCCTCCGGCACAACTGCCACGTCGTGGTCGGGTATCCCGAGCAGGTGGACGTCTCGCACAAGTGGCCCACCTCGCCCGAGTACTACAACAGCGCCATCGTCATCAACAACGAGGGCGAGACCATCGCCAACTACCGGAAGCACTTCCTGTTCATGATCGACGAGACCTGGGCGCTCGAGGGGCGGGGCTTCGGCAAGGAGTTCATCCCCGGGCTCGGGCAGACCGCCCTGGGCATCTGTATGGACCTCAACCCGTACAAGTTCGAAGCGCCCTGGCACGCTTTTGAGTTTGCCTTCCATGTGCTGGAAGTAAGAGCAAATTTAGTCATCGTATCGATGGCGTGGCTTACGCGCGAGGAAGCCGCGACTTTTACCAGCAAACCGGATGAGCCTGATATGTGAGTGGCCTAGACTTGTCAACCCAGTGCCTTCGTACAAGGGATCTTTTTTCTGGGGACCGTACAGGCTCACATCCTCTCTAGGGACACATTGACGTACTGGATACAGCGCTTGGACCCAGTCATCCGCGCCGAGACCGAAGAGGAGATCATTGTGGTGTTGTGTAATCGGTGCGGCATCGAGGACGAGACCGTCTATGCTGGGACATCAACCGTGGTCGGCATTAAGCAAGGCGAGGTCAGCGTGTATGGGCTTCTGGGACGATGCGAGAAGAGCCTCCTCGTGGTCGACACGGACGGTCCGCCTCTTGGGAAGCTTGTCCTGCGCAGACAAGCCGAAGCGGACCCCGGGACAATGCCTGGTGGTGAGCCTGTACCAACAGTTTCCGAGAACGTCCCCCTGGGGCATGGTGCTGGTTCGGACGAGCAAGATGACGAGGACGTGGAGATCTCGTCCTGAGAACTCGCATGGATGGTAACGACGAACGCGTCGATCGCTATATTCCATCGTTTGAAGACCTGGCTTCACCCTTGGATGCCGGTTTCGACCGTGTCAAACTAAGAAAGATACAGCATCTTATCCTTGAGGATTGTGGTGGGTTACTCTCGCTTGTCCCGAGGTGGGATCTTGCTGACAGCTGGTAGTCATTATGGACGCACTGGACTGCTTGGCCAGTGGACCAAACCATCGGGAGGTCCATGCCGGAGGCCTTGTGGTTTTTGGCTACTCGTCCATCGGCGCATGGTCTTGTGACCGGTGTTGCAGGACTCGAAACTTAAAAGACAGGAAGATGCATGGACTGTTTGAGCTGCGCACCGAGAGAATTGTCACAGTCCTCAAAGGAAGAGGCAGCGTGAATTCACGACAGTGGTTGGCTGATTGCTTTCGCGGGTCACGGTGTCTCGCGCAGTGGACTCGCGTGCGGCACATCAACCGCTCCCACCCAAGATAAGCACCAGATGTGCCATGACTTCCCTAGGAGTGCATTAGCCATCTTTCAGGGGAGCTGGATGGCTGAATATAACGTGGATGTTGAATGCCGGTGTCCACGGAGATCATGAATCCTCCTGCCTCGGCAGCCCTTGCAGAGATTCTATACGCTACTGCACCTCATCGTCTCGTATGACCACCCCAATGTGGGAAAATTGTTCACCTCCTGCGACAGGGCCGAATCGCTCGGCACGGCTTTTCATACTGTAAATGACACCCGGCATGCCACTAAGCGCCGCGTTCGCAGAGGCTCCATCTCGGGAAGCCGGTAGTCTGTGATTGAAGGTGCCGAATCTAGAGAGGCTTCGAAAGGAGATCGGGCCATATCCGGCTGATACCGAGCCCGCGGGCGCGGCCTGGAGTCACGACTCGACCAACGCAAGTTGGTGGTGAAAGGGCTGCCGTGAGCGACAGGGGGCCATCGGATCCAACTGCAGCAAGGGCCAATTGGGGGCGGAACATGCACAGAAAGTGGGCATGCCCGTGGAGCTTATCCTCTTCGAGGTGCACAGTGTTGCAGCGGGCGCTTGCGGGAGACGACGAGAGGCTGGCCGGCGTCCAATCACCGGGCAGATGTCACCAACCAGGTGTGAATGACTCCTGGGGTGGCTTGCCTGCACTGCACATCACTGCAGATGATATCGAAGGCTCTGTTACTCTTGACTGGTCAAGCCTTCAGTGCCACGCCTCGAGGATGCACACGCAATGGCCTGGGGCCCAGCCATGTGGGAGGGGGAGAGCGGGTCCGGGGAGAGAATGGAGGGCGGCCACCTCGGAGGTCACGAACGCTGAAGACCAAGAAGCTTTTTCTTCATTCGTGGGTTGGATGGGATGACATTGGCCTCCCAAATGGAACCTCATCTCGTCCAACAGACGACAGCTTGTCTGTCCACCTTCCGCAAATTGCGGGTCGTCCGAGCTGCCAACAGCCTGCCAGCCCTGCCTGTAGCATCTGGCCGTCTTCCTAGTAGAGTCACCTTTCCCCTTCGGTCCTTCGAATTGCTCTTCGTGCTCTCCCCCATCGTCACACAGATCACACCCTACAAGAGTCCCTACGTTCCGACTCTTTGGTTCAAATCTTGATACGTGCCTCGACTGCAGCTCCTGGCGCTAAAGCGTTTCTCTCTTTCACATCACCAACGCCCAGGAGTACAGCGGCTCTTCATCACATCCGTCTGCGAATCTACCTGCCTGCCCCAAAGGGTCCCCGGCCGAGGTTCATATATTGCGCGACCCGCATGGCCTCTGCGGCCTGCAAAGCGGCCTGCACTGAAGTTCAACACTCGTCATGGGTCCGGTCGCACCGCAGTAATTGCATGCAGTAGCAACAACGTTCGGGCTCTGTCGAACAATCAGTCGACCTTCTCGACCCCGCACATCCACCGCCAAGAGTCATTGACGACGTCCTCATCGTCTCGGCGGGCCTTTGCTCAACGCAGCTCGAGGCTCAGCTACTTGATCAGATCATGAGAATCTCAGTAGCGAGGCTCGCTGCGGGCGCGGCTCTCGCCGGCTCCGCGGCCGCTATTGTGGTCACAACCGGATCCTCATGCGACCTGTCCTGCGGCAACGTCCTGGACGCGACAACACCGGCCGATGTCGTTTGCCAAGACAGCGAGTTTAGCAGTTCTGCGGGTACGGTGATGAAGAACTGCCTGACCTGCGAGCTGAGCAGCACGTATTACACCACCAACCCGAACGAAACAGACCAGCAATGGCTGCTGTACAATGCGAGATATACCATATCGGAATGCCTCTGGGGCACACCGGGGAATGTGAGCGTCGGTGACAGTCCGTGTGTCACATCGTGAGTGATGACTGTCTTTATCATCGTGAATGGCGAACGAGTAGAACTGACATGTGCCAAGGCGTGCCTGTGGACCTTTCCAAGATGCCTTCGAGTACGGCAACTTCAGCACCAGCACCACCATCGGCGCATACGACTACTGCGCCGACTGGGCCGACAGCACCTTCTACGACGGATGCCTCACCTGCCTGCGGGACAGCTCACAGACGAGCCTCGGCAACATGCTCGTCGCCCTCCAGGTCGGCTGCGACCAGAAGCCCGCGCCGGGGTCGACCATCGCCGTCCAGGGCAGCCTCTTCTCCACGACCCTCATGACCGAGTCCACCCCAAGCCCGACGAGCAATTGGACCGACTTCGGCGACTCCGGGCCCATCTCCCTCGGCGCCAAGGCCGGCATCGCCGTCGGCGGCTTCTGCGCCCTCCTCGCCCTCGCAGGCTTCTGCATCGTCTGCACGGGCCGCCGGCGCCGGCGCGCGTTCCTCCGCAAGCTCGAGATGCAGCACCGCGACTCCGGGTGGCCGCACCCGTCGTTCGCGGCGGGCAGCAACAGCAACAGTGGCGGCGGCGCTGGCGGTGGTATGGCCACCGGGATCGTGCACCGCGGCCCGGACATGAACGAGACCCCGCTGTCGCAGAAGCCCCTGCGCGGGTGGGACGACTCGCCGCAGTCGGCGACGGCGTCCGACGCGAGCTACTACCAACACGGGCGGTACTTCTCGCCGTACTCGTCGCAGCAGACGAGCCCCGTGAACGGCGTGAACGGGCCCGGGGCGGCAGCAGCGGCCGGGCCCCATGCTCAGATGGCCTGGCCGAGGGAGTTTCACGACTACGGCGGCTGGGAGCCCGACGGGTACCCCAGCGCGGCGCAGGAGAAGGCCGCCGTGCGCGACCGGCACGAGGACGGGGAGGGGTACGAGTATCACGATCACCACGAGACGACGGCCGACGTGGGCGCGGCGACCCCGCCTCTGCATATAGGACTCGCACTGGGCGGTGACGAGCCGAGCCTGCGGTCCAAGGTCTCGGACCAGAGCGTGCAGAGCGTGCAGAGCCGCGGGACGGGCGGTGCCGAGGCCGACAGGATCGAGGAGTACGAGCTGCACGACGTCAGCGGCAGCAGCGCGGGCGGGAGCAGCGCCGGTGGGGGCAACACGGCGCTGGGCAGCAGCAACAGCTTCCGGAATAGGATCGCGAGGGAGAACAGCGCCCCTGTGCTGCAGCACCCCGGGTATGGGCGGTACAGTCCCGACAGGGTGTTCCCGCCGCCGCCCGCGGCGGCTGCGAACCATGAGCGGGGGGCTGAGGGGTGAGGGGTGAGGGCGAGGGCGAGGGCGAGGGCGAGAACCAGATTCTGATCTTCGTTCAACATGAATGAGAGTGAGGTTCGCCTGCGCTGTGTGACGTGTTGGCTGTTTGTAGTTGAGCATGGAGTTTTGGCGTTCTTCCATCACTTGGGGCTGAGGCAAAGCCGCTTGTTTCTAGGTACTTGTTGATGACCTGGCCGTCTAAAAGCGCTGCCAGCTACACATGCACACACTTGATTGTCACACGCTCACACCACTGGCAGAATTTTGGCGTGCTTGCTGGTGTCCTACCTCAACAAAGATTGCCTTCGTGCACGTGTTGATCAGCTGTGTAGCCCAGTTGTAGGTACTGGAATGTTCTGTGGTGTGCTGCCAGCGGATGGAGCAGGTGGAGGAACAAACAGTGCCACACATGGCTTGACGGGCACCCTCCCACTCTTGTGTCAACCGAGCAAGCCCCCTTTTCGAAGGACGGTTTTTTTTTTTTTTTTTTTGGCTTGTATAGTCCCCACCGAGGGCGATGCCTTGCTAGGACACATGAACACGCAAAGATATCATTCATTGTACGACCAGAGGCACAGGAGAGCACGAAGAACTGTCTCAATGAGACACTGGCTAGGTATACAGGCTTCGAAGACCGCGAATGCAACAAGCGAGCGACTCGTCATCAGCGAGAAGACCTCGGAAAAGAGAGACCTGGCTCTCGGGTCCATTGCCAACGTCACTCAGACGGCCAGATATATGTATGTTCTCCCAGAAATCAAAGCATCATCACGATGAGTTGTGGTGACCAGGCCCCCAACTCGGCGGCGGCGGATCTCGCTCGTGGAGTGCCAGGCCGCGAGGCCAACGCCGTTTCATGTGGTTGTCTGCGTTGATGGCCCCTGTCCTGAGGATATAGTGGCATCCATTCCCTTGCTCCAAAGACGTCTCATGTAGCGAGCAATGGACTTCCAGGGCTGGCAAACGAAATTACTTTTCCTACATCCACACAGGCAGAACAGTCCTATACCAATGCCATTCGCACGTTCGGTTCCAACTACGCTCTTGTTTCGTACCTAGGTAGTCTACCTTTGCTAGAAAGATTGTTGGGTCCATTACATACCCAACTATGCAGTGTCACATCTTCCTTTCTCACGATGCAGGCGCTTACCACTCATGGATGTTCCTGCTCAACTGCAGAGTCTCAGTCCGGATTTTACGTCACGTACCTGAAGTCCTCCAATGTTGAGGACTGTACGTCTCAGGTCTGCTCATTAAGACACTTGGCGGGCGATGCGCTCAGCGTGTCCAGTTGTAAAGCGGCTTTAGGTAAATAAACTGTTCGATGCTGAGACGACCTGCCTATGTACTTCATACTAGTATATGATATGTGAAGTAGAACACGTGTGCCAGAAGGAGTTTCTACCTCTTCAGCTTGGTTATCGATCATTGCGTAGTCCTAGGCTGCCTACGTAATGTCTGGGCGAACTCTCCGCGTCCCGACCCACCGTTTTCCGACATGTTGGGCAGTTTTGCGTACTAGGAAATGATACCAAGCGATGGGTTCGTATCAACTCAACTCGGGTGTACTTGTTGCGACGCCCCCCTGTTCCCCTTAATGTCCCCAAACCGACGACTGGCACCAAGTGACGAGTGGATAAGGTATTGATAGATGTCAATTTGCATGGCTTTGCCAACGTTGGTCTGATATTCCCTAGTTTTTGCCAACGGGAGGAACAATGTGGGTCATCCATTTGCTTCGTCTGGGCCCTCTCTCTACGGGTAATCCAGAGCTGATCTGCCTCAGATCTGGACATCACCCCGCCCAACAATTTCCGTCACTCGCCGGCTGGAGTCTATATTCATCATCGGAGAGCGTGGCACTCCACTTTTGGGGGTCGAACCCAGGACAAAGGGGCACGCACGGCCATGACTCGAAGCGAAGCGATCCGTTAAATGCTCCAGGCTGCATCCCTAATATTTAATGCACCCGGAACGAGGACACAGTCTAGGCCCCGGCAACCCGTGGTACGGACGAAGGAAATGGAATTTCCATAGTTTTCTTGTCTTACAATGCGGCGTGGCTCCGTTGGAGTTGAGGCTCAGAGCCACCCGACGCTCCCATCCATGTTTCGCTTCTTATGGCGGAGAATACAGGAATGCTCAGCCTTTCTTCTCGTTCAGCATGGACCGGCCGGTACACTTTAGCGACCACGACATGAGAACTGACGAGTCCTTCCCAAGGGCTGTCACATCTGGAGCAACACGCCGGGATTCATGCGCCCATGAACTGCACGACTGGGGGGAACCAAAGAAACGATCGGGCCGAACAGAGTCGGACGGCCAGGAAGCATGGCGCTCGCAACCAGCTGACGCGAAGGACGGCCATCAGCAGCTGGCGGGCCTTGCCGCCGAGAAGACGTTTCTCTCTGAATACAACACTCCGAGTGCCTCTCCAGATCCAATGCTTGGCAGCAGCTTTCTTCACCCGCCGACGCCCAACAGGGATCTCTTTAGCGATTCTCCGAAGATCAACACTGAGGATGCCGCCATTCCGGAGGCTCGCCGGCTGGGCGTCAATATGAAGGAGACGAGCCGCTTCGGCTGGTGGACATTGGTCCTCCTGCTCTTGACGGTCGTGATAATCAGCCTGACGTCTGTCTATGCGAACGGGATGGCCAAGTCACTCATGCGAGACCGATTCTTCACGACCTCATCCTCCAACGCAATCCTGACGCTTCGTATCATGACAGAGGCTTGTACGCTTTTCCTGGCGGCCCTGATGATGTTGGTCATGGAGGACTTGCAGTGGGCTTTGGCATCTCGTCCCGGAGGCGTGAGCCTGTTGCACTTTGTTGGCCTGGATTCCGGGACTGGCGCGTGGGGTCTCGTCCGGCTGCTGGCGACAGCAGACTGGCGACACAAGTTTTCTAGTCTGTTCCGGTATGCAATCCACCCTCGCTGCCCATAAGAAGGAGGAGAGAACGCCCCTGACAGACCTTCATCTAGCTTGTCGGTCATGTGCGCCGTTCCCCTGCCTGGCATTATTCTCATGAGTGAGTCCCCTAGCCGCGCCGACATGGTTCCGCCTGATGGCTGACACGGGGACAGGCGATATAACCACAGAACTGGTCTTCTTTCCCAGGGAAACATACAAGGTCGCTGCGGGCGTCGGCGCGTTCAACGCCTCCTACGTCAGCCAAGTGAACGAAGTTGTCCTCACAGCACTGTTGGTTCAGATGGGAAGTTCGACTTGGTCCAGCAGGGACACGTGGAGACCTGACCCTCTGGGTCCTAGCTACGGCCAATGTACAGTCTCCGCTACCGACCAGGCCTGGGCACCATGTGACGAGGCGTATTTGCTCGTAGGAGGCGTGGTGGGTGTCTCGCCCCAGATCGACAACCTCACCGGATTCGGCGACTCGACTGCGTATGTCGTCCCCAATACTCGCTCCTTGCAACTAGAATATGGTACTGTGCACGACATCGACGGCCTGTACAAGAATGGCACGTGCATTACCGTCGGAGCTGCATCAGCAGCGGCATACTGGTGCACTGCCACCGGATCGGATCAGGAGCTATTGTTTGGTGAGTCCGTCCGTGTGACTCCCATGCCTAGGTACTCATCCGACAAGGCCACACGGCTGATTCACACACAACCTCAGGCTCTTCGTATTGTCCGCTTGCTTTACAGGCCAAGGGCGAGTGCCTCAACGACACAAGCTGGACCAGCCCTTTGCAGATATCCTCATCGCTCTTCGTCTACAGGCGGTACGCAACGGTGAACTACCACCGCGGCAATTTCTCCATCCTCTCAGTGACGGATCTTTCACCACCGGAGCGCGAGATCATCCAGTTGCACGATTATATGCTGGCCATCTCGGTCGTCGTTCCGAGCTTTGGAGCCGTGAACACCAGTGCGACCGGCTTGACAGGCGATAACTCATCCCTGGCCGTCTACGCTGTCACTGCTCTCCCGGTGGATGACAATGAGATTGCCAAGAAGATATCCCTTGCGGCCATACGAAAGGCAATGTCAGTCCCGTTTAACTATTTCCACGCCAACTTCTTTTCTGAGGAGTCGGTTTGGGAAATCGACACTCCTCGTGCCGGATTGAGCGATGATATGTACACCACCCTGTCTCTGGCCATCACGAGCCACCAGGTCGTTGCAGGCCGTACCAGCAGATGGCTATTTGGTTTTATGTCGTTCATACTTCTCGCACTAGCCACCTCGCTGATCATCATCACGGCCATCATTGGTGAGCGAAGACCGCAGAGGTGTGG
This sequence comes from Dendrostoma leiphaemia, assembly GCA_026120015.1. Taxonomy (NCBI): domain Eukaryota; kingdom Fungi; phylum Ascomycota; class Sordariomycetes; order Diaporthales; family Erythrogloeaceae; genus Dendrostoma; species Dendrostoma leiphaemia. The sequence goes on from JALRMF010000093.1 coordinate 122,437, forward strand.
TTACCCGACACTGGACTTTGCTGCCATCTGTGCCGCCAAAGATGAGATCACGAGGCTGCAATCTGCATCGACGGACGACCCCGAGATTGAGAGGAAGAAGAGGAGGCTGAGCGGGCTGCATCGCAGCTTGACATTGCTGGGGCAGAGACCTGGACCTCTGAAGGTGGCAAGCAGGATCAAGGATGAGAGGATCATACTAGACTGAGGCTTTCCGAAGATACTAGGCAATCAATCCATTTTATCTCGTTGCTTTTGCGCAATTTTCATATTTCAAAGGCAACACCAGACTGCCTTTTCTTCGCTTCTTAGATGACTTTTTGAAGAGATGTTCCAGTCTCTCGTAAGCCAGCCCACTATCCTCCACCGCTCCGTTCCGCGATGCCGTCGGTAAAGAATCCGAATGACTTCCCCCGAGGAGGCAGCCTCAGGCTTCGCGACCTGAGTGCTTCCAAGAACCGTCGATGAAAATCCCACAAGCTCTGTACATGATAGTAGGTGATAATCTTAGCCGTAGATTCTCAATATCACCAACACCCCTCGAGAACCCTGAGCTGTCACAAGCGCTCTCCGCACCCTGTCAAACAGATCATCGTTTAAAACCGTGGCCTACGATGCGGGCATAAATATATAATGTCGGCTTCGCTTTATTAGGACATGCTACCTTCTTTCCTCCCTCAAGCACACCCTCTCACCGAATAGCTCCCGCCATCCAGCATCAATGTCGAATACATGCATTGTTCTCCGTTGGAATATCGACGCTCTCCATCTCGACGGTAGACCCCATTGTTCTGGTGTTTCTTTTTTGCTTCAGGGACCAGAGAGTATATCGAACAGTCTGGATGACGACTAATAACCTTTCTTGAAAAAGGACAGCGGACCGCTGCAACTTTTGTCTAGCGTGTCAGTCTCATACTTAGGACTGAAATGACTGCTTGGCTGCATGCCGTGCGAACCAAATCCCCGTCGGATTAAGATCGGTAGATCTAGGACTAGACGCACTGTCCCTATGGATGGTCGTGACGCGTCCGGGCTGGCTCCTCATAGGGAGAGATCCACCACGGGACCCCGCCGTCAACTCCACTTACTTCTGGCGCGCAGTAAGTATCCTCGTCTGGGGAAGTGGAGCGTCGCGAGGCGGGATACCCGCCCTCGATCCGCCTATCCGCCGCCCGCCTACCAAAGTTCACCATCAGTCAAGTCGCAGATCGTCAAATGGGGTACGAGATTGGACAAACGCTCGGAATCCATCGTATCAACCTGGCCATTGTCTGCCGAGACGGGACCAGTATCATGAGAGGCAGCCGTGGCGCAACGGCTCCGACTGGCCGAGGACTCGGGGGCAGATGCGACTGGTGTGAACTGCTTAGAACACTAATCGTTGATGTTGCTCGTGAAGGTCTGAAGTCAAGCCAATTCGGCTTCATACAACAAGATAAAAGCGTGACGATCAGGTTCCAGGAGGGGAATTCGGAGATTTTGTACCGATATGCAGTGATACGAGAAGTGATATTTCAATATATGCTAAAATCAGCGGCCCCAATATGCCCTCGAAATTGATGCCATTCATTAATCAAGGCCAATACCTCTGCAGAAGCGTCATTCAAAAGAAACAATTCTCGGAACTACCTAAGGCATTTGCACGCATCTCACACGTTCAGAATGGCAACCCAGACTACGACAGCGCCGCCTCTAACGAAGGGCTTGATCAGGTATGAGTCTCTTCTTCACCGAACTGCGATTTACACAGCAGGCCAAGACTAACCTCGTACTCTGGTCAGCTTGGAAGGAAACCACGGTGATTTCCGTGACAAACTCGTCAGCGACGGTGATGTTGTCATCAAAGGGGCCATCCCTCGCGAGCGAGCGGTCCAATACCAGCAGAGGGCTTTCGACTGCTCAAGTCATTCGGGCAAGGCCTCAACATGGACGATCCGATGACCTGGAAGAGAGAGAGCCTTCCCGTCCAAAGCAAGCTAAATACGTTCGACGACTACTTTGTCGTCCACGAGAAGTTCATGTGGGACGCGCGCCACGAGCCCGGTGTCACTGAGCCATTCGCGAAGATTTGGGGCACAAGGGATCTCGTCGTCAGCTTTGACAGCCTCAATGTCACGTTTCTAGGCCGCGAAGACAAGCCCCCTCGCGCGCCATGGCCGCATGTCGACCAGTCGCCGCCGAAGCGAGGTCTGCACTGCGTGCAAGGTATCATCAGTCTCAGTCATGCGGGTCCTGAGAACGGTAGCCTGATGCTCCTCCCGCGACCGAGTCGGTTCTACGATGAGTTCTAGGATACCCAAACCGATCGTGTTAGGTGGGAGACCAAGGACTGGCGCAGGTTCAGTGAGAAGCAGATGGACAGGTGGGAGAATGAGAAGGGCCTGAAGCCCTCAAGATTCACGCTGACTCTGGCGACTTGATCTTGTAGGACAGCCGCACTGTCCACTGGGGAGGTGAGCCCACGGAAAAGAGCAAAGTCATCCGGACTGTCATTTATGCGAGCTAGTCGCTAGAGAAGTTGGCGATTGAGGAGGCGCTGTAGGAGAAAAGGCGCGTCTTCTCCGTTTATGGAGCTACGACACACTGGGCGGATGACAATATCTACTTACGGCCACTCAAAGCTCTTCTCCCTGACGGTTCCACAGAACTGAGACAAGCCGCAGGAGGAGCCCGAGATGACAGAACAACTCCTGAAACTAGCTGGAGCAAAGCCATAGTAATGGCAAAGAAGACAGTTAGAATGCAGTCACGGGACACATTATTGAGTGGGAACTTGAAAGCTCCTTTTGCCATTGCGACGTTTACTAGATACATGTAAAATGGGATGATTGCGTAAAATAAGGTCTGCATTCTTTGACGATATTTCGACGAGAAGTGTTGAAAGCTGTGCGGCAGCTGCATCTCTGCCCTGCGTATTGTGAGGGGATCTATGTGTTGCAGGAGCAGTGCAATCAAAGTGTCTGTGTATTCAATGAGGGAGAAACCATATGTATGCTATACAGGTGCCCTAAAGGTGCTCACGTGGCCAGGCGAGATGGACGACGTTATAATGGGTGTTGACAACTTGAAGCACATACACGACTAAGCGCGGTGCTGACGCCGCGAAGCGTGGAGGGAAAACACACAAGACAGAAATAAGCACAAGTGCAACAGGAGAAATAGCTGCAACATATAGTTACTGTGGAGACATTACTAGATTAGTCACTAAATAGTAAAGCGTTGAGATAGCCCAAACCCAGCACCAGGGTAATGTGAACCGAACTCCATGCATGTAACGAGACCAGACGAATGTCCTAGAAAGAAAACATTGTTTTGGAACGAGGAAGACGTTGCCCGGGATCGTGGAGGGAGCCACAAAAGCTTTTCTCCTCGCCTCTTGATCCAGTTCCCGTCGAGAAAGATATCTGCCGACCCAGGTCTGAAAGTCGAAGGCTTGTAATGGTCGATGGGTATCAAGCCCCTGTTAGTTCTCAGGTAAGGTCCCTGAGGTGAGAAAGCAACATCGTTGACATACACAGGAATACAAAGCGACTGTAAAGCGGCGCCCGTGGAAGTATCCCATACTTTGACCACACCGTCCGGAGATGCTGACGCCAAAAGCTCACCAGACGGCGGGGAGAACGAAACAGCTCGAACCGAGATATGGTGACCTCGAAGTGTTCTGGCCTTCTGGGGCGTGCGGCCCCGATCCAGTTCCCACAACATAACAGTCAAGTCATCGGAGCCCGTTGCTAACCTCTTGCCATCTGGGGAAAATGCAACGGCTCGAGCAAACTCCGAATGCTCATGAATGACAACGACTGCTTCTCTGTCGGGATCCTTCAAGGTCAAATCCCAAATCCTCACTGTCTTATCATCCGAGGCAGACGCGAGATACATCCCATCCGACGAAAAGGCAATTCCTCGTATGCCCCTTTCGTGCCCGCGAAGTACTCGAACCGGTTCCCCGTAGACCACGTCCCATATCCTCACCGTTTGGTCGTCCGAGCAAGACGCCACTTGTTGACCATTGGGCGAAAATGCAAGACCGTAGATCCAACCGCTATGCCCTTTGAGCTCCAATGTGGCTAAATCCGATGCGACGTCCCAGATCCGTATCGTTTGGTCATCGTGGGCGGCCGACGCCAGCAGCTTGCCCATCGGACACATTGCTACCGTATGGACAGGACCCAGATGCCCTGGGTGAACGTCGGGTTGCTTTGAAGATATATCCCAGATCCGAATGGATTTGTCGGCCCCTCCTGAGGCTAGGAGGGTCCCGTCTGGAGAAAACGCTACAGCGTATATCCAGTCACTATGTCCATGAAGCGTTTCGATTCCTTGTCTTGATTCAACATCCCACAATCTAACAGTTCTGTCTGCTGAGACGGAGGCTATTCGTTTGCCGTCTGGCGAGAATGCCACGCCGTAGACCCAATCAGAATGGCCTACCAACGGCGAAGGGGTGTTATCTTGATTTTTCTGAAAGTCGAAGAGCCAGACAGTCTGGTCAGAAGTAACAGAGGCTACTTTGGTGCCATCTGGAGAGAAAGATACTGATCGTATGGAAGAGCTGTATCCCTCTATAGTGTGAAGGCGTGTCCCAGTCACCGCATTCCAGATGGAGATTGTCTTGTCAGCGGAACCAGACGCGAGCAAATCATTCTGGGAGAATGCGATATCGTAAATCCATTGGGAATGGCCCCGTAGAACGCGGACCGTCTGTCCGGTTTGCAAGTCCCAGAGTCTGACAGTGGTGTCGCAAGCGCCTGACGCCAAGAGTCGTGATTCGGGAGATCCGAATGCAACAGCTCTCACACCCTGAGTATGGCCCTCGAGGACTTTCAACACGGCGCCAGTGCTGGAGTCCCACAAGCGAACGGTTTTGTCGGTAGAACCGGACGCTATCGTGCCCCACAGCGAGAATGCGACGCTGTACACCCAGTCATTGTGTCCCTCGAGGGTTTGAAGTGTAGCACCAGAGTCCGTATCCCATAATTTTATGGTTTTGTCGGCCGAACTCGACGCCACCGTCTTACCGTCTGGAGAGAAAGCTAGGGACCTGACCCAGTCTCCATGGCCCTCGAGTGTCAGCAAGGTAGCTCCCCAGGTGAAGGGTGTTTTAGGCATTTTCACAATCCATGGCGGCTGATGTCTGGAGAATTGCTTTCGAACGTGGCTGTGCTGCGGGGCGAACACGAGGGCAGAACAGTAGATCTGAAGCGGCGCCGTCTCGATAATCCACCGGTTGTCCAAAGAAAACCTTTTCGCGTCACGGACGAGGGCAGTCAGGCTAGGACAGCCTCTGAGCTACACGTTCATAGGTCAGCCGAACGTCTCACATGACGTATATTTGGTGATAGCATGGACTTCGTGTATTCGTGTCTGCAGAATAGAGTGCCTCGGGGTCTGTACCTCGACGTGTTGCTCGAGCTGGATCAACGCAAAGATGCCATCTGACACTTTACCCATCAGGCTCAAAGCCTCGAACCAATGCAGGAGATGCCTCTTCAGGAATTGGGTTATAAAATCTTCATCAGCTGTCTCGATGTCGCTCATTCGAAGGTGGTGAACCCAATTTGAACAAGCATATTGGACCTCAAGCGGCAAACTCTTCAGAACTTGACCAGGCCTGAGTTCGTGTACCTCAGTACCCGGAGACACCAAGTCGCACATGTTGCGTTTCAATGTGCTGGACATGAGGTGAATCGACCTGTGCAGAAGACGCTCGTGAGCGGTGGCCTCGTTGACCCAGAAGCGTTCGTCTCTACATCTCTCGCGGTGCAAAAGAAAGTCGCGCAGAGACGGGTGGTGAAGTCTTATGGAACGGTCTGCTTCGTCGAAGCTCGGAACGTCGATGATTGCTGGAAGCTCCTCCAGGGCTTGTCCAATCTCGTCAACCGGCAGGTGAAGCAAGGAAGCCAGAGATTTAATCGTTTGGGGAGCAGTGAGTACCACTAGGCTGCCGAGGACTTCTCTAAGGAGGGCGCATGTCTCTTCCCTTTCTTCTTCATCGTAGCCTTTCGGTACGCTGTTGTCAAGCACCGTAAGGTAGATATTGTCAAGCGTCTGTTCTGGCATGCTGCCTGAAGTGCTCCCTTTGAGGAGCGTGTCAAGTCGTTTCTTAGCAAATCGCCTGCCCTCGCGGACGAACCTGCACGCTGTATCCGCCCAGATAAACAGACCGCTTGACATCTGGACCAGACGGCCAATTGTCAGGTCCCCTGGCCAGTCGTCGGGTAAGAGTCGTTCTTTTCGGATGAAAGAGAAGTGGTAATCAAAAAATTTCTTGATATCACGATCAACTGCTGTGCGCGCGATGTCGTGGAGTACAACACCAGTGTAATAGCTTTCTTTGATATCATTGAATCCATTTCTGATTGGGATATCGGGTCTGCTGGTCAGGAAAATCCGTATTTGACAAGAAGCGATTGTTCGTGCCTCCGACAATAGTGAGATGATTGCTTTGATATCTCGCTCGTCATTGCACTCATCCAATGCGTCAATAACAATGAGCAGAGACAGGCCCCTGAACTCACTGTCCAGCCTGGAAAGAGGGGTCAGGATGAGATAACGCCACTGGTCGTGAAGTGATAAACTTGGAATGTTGCTGCACTCCTTGACTGCGTCGCATATATAGCGCCTGAGGATGGGAGACCGATCCGCAAGCTGAACAGCAATGCTCGTGAAAAGCTTGCTAGCACGGCCAACATCACCACCACCTCGGGAGAAGAAAAAGCTTGCGGTGAAATGGCCATGTCTCTGAGCAATGGTCCCCGAGATCGTACTTTTGCCCGTTCCGGCCAGCCCACTCAGCCAGAACATGTGGCTTGCGTTGCCACTGGTGATCCACTTTTCTATCGTGTTGAGGATATCTACTCGAGTATCCTCAAGACAAAGCGCGTCGTGTTGTCGCTCCAAAGAGTTGTATGCTGCTTGCGGGACGTTAGGTAGCTTGGATAGCTCCTGTTCCTGCTCTGCCGTATCCACGTGCTCCTCCTGTCGTCTGAGAACACTCAAAATCGCGAGTTCGGCGTGCGTTTTGACTGCGAATACATCTTTTTGATTCACGATGGCTTCAAGAATCTGATTCGATGTGGCATCAAGATTCGTCAAGTGGCGCTCACCCCGTATGACCTGGTCTCTGATGTCTCATGCATGTTAAGACGAGTGGGCCAAGATCGGCCGGTATGAGGGTACGCACCTAATGTCCACGGTGAGCCGTAAGTTTAGTTCCTGCCTTATCGTCGCCAACCTGCGTTCCAACTCCTCAAGCTCTCCTTTGCTCCATATGGATTTCAAGGCTTTGCGGATGCTGGTCCAGATCTTCTGTTTGGTGCCTAGGGTGATTTGCCTCAGCCCGGCCAGGAGCTGACCAGTGACTTGTTCGCACGAATCGCAAAGTTTTTGAAATTCCGGATCACCAGTCAGTTTGGTATCGTTCTGAAGCTTGCTGTTCAGTATTCTCAGATCAGCTGCGGCCGCCTCGAAAACTGGCGCCCCTATGGAAGCATCTGTGCCTGTCCGATAGAGTTCATGAGACTTGGAGATGAGTTTCGCAGAGAAGTCCACCACCTGTACGAAGCTCGAGATCACCCCGATGGCGGTAATTGGGTCCATAGAGATCGATGCGAGGATGACTCCTAACTAATAAATAGCACTAAATGATGCAAGTTGTGTTACCAGCTTCATGTCGTCTGAGATTGTATATGTGAATAGTGTTGCGATGCGGTGTCGTGGTGAGACTGCCGTGCCGTCGCGCGTGAATGGCGAAGGTAACTGTACCTTGACAGAGGAGAGTGACGGAGCACGATAAATATGCAAGACCTGGAAACACAAAGCTTGCAGCTGGTCTGCGCTGAGCAATTCAAGTTGTAGTGGAGGGTACCTCTGCCGTCCCAGACGTGGCAAGCCCCTACTTGGGCGTACAGGCATGGCGCGTAAACGGCACACATTGTCGCACAATGATTCCATACTCTTGCAAGGTATCTATTGTTATTCATCGAATGAATGGGCGTGAAGGATGCGAGGCTGCTGACGCGAGGATCCGTCATGACATGAGGTGTCCACCCTCCAAGGATACTCACGCCCAGATGGCTCAAGGGGGATGAGTGCCGCCGCAGCACAAACGGCAGGGCGGCCAGTGGCGATGTTACAGGTCATTTTCTCAGACAACCTTGGAAATCACTGGCGATACCAAAGAGGCGGTTTGGGGCCACGTGCCTGTGATCCCCGTGTTACTTGGGTAACTCGAGGTAGCGACCTGCATGTGGCTGCTCTCAGCCCCCCGTCCACCCCATTCCTATGAATCCTGTGCTGACGTCTCACTTTACCTGTGTACTTGACCCCGCATCAACAATAAGGCTCTACAGTCTGGCCACACTCGACAACCCGTCTTCAAAATTCTCAGGACCTCACCACTTTCTTAGGCTTACCATCTTTAAAGGTTGACTCGTGGGCAACGCTTCACATCATGGATGGAACCTTTGCAAGCGAGCGCCGGCTGGCAGAACTGGCTGTCCAAAAGGCCGTGATCGTCACCAAACAGGTCCTGCAGCTCGTAGAAAAAGGCGAGCTGGCGAAAAAGGACAAGACTTCTGTCTCCCTGGCCGACTTCGCAGCGCAGGCTTTACTCGTTGCGGCCATACACAACAGCTTCCCCGAGGATACCATCGTCGGCGAGGAGGACACGTCGCTGTTGCGCGAGAAACCGGAGCTTGCAGCCAGAATTTGGGATCTGGTCTCGTCAGCTCGTCTCACCGACGCAGAGTCTGAAGCGCTCTTGCATTCTCCGCAGTCTCTCGAGGAGACGCTGGACGGCATTGATCTTGGCGGCAACGCTTATGGGGGTCCAAAGGGACGTGTGTGGATGATCGATCCAGTCGATGGGACAAAAGGCTTCTTGAACAATGGGCAGTATGTGGTGTGTGCCATATTGCTGGTGGATGGAGACGAGAAAGTGGCAGCGTTCGGCTGTCCGCACCTGAGTATCGACTCTGGGAAGGTTTCCGAGGGAGACACCTTCACCGATGGGCCTGGCTCTCTCATCTCCGCCGCCAAAGGCCAAGGCGCATTCGTCAGGCCTCTGTCGCAAGGCGCACTGGAGGCTCCGAGGCCTCTGGGGAAACGTGACCCCGTCAATGGGCTGGAGAAGTTGCGGTTCTGCGAAAACATCAAGACGACCTCGCCACAGTTTGCGGACCGCCACAAGATCGCAGCCGAGCTGGGGGCTCCCTGGGACCCGATCCACATCTACAGTACCCAGCTGAGGTACATATCTCTGGCTCTTGGCTTCAGCGACGTCGTCCTGCGCACGCCGCTTCCGGATGACGCGCCCGCCCACGTTTGGGACCACGCCGGAGGTGCCATGCTCTTCGAGGAGACAGGTGGCAAAGTCACGGACCTTAACGGGAAGCCGCTAGTTCTCACAGCCGGTCGAGAGCTGACAGAGAATTTCGGGTTGATTGCGGCGCCAGCAAGTATTCATCCTCGAGTGGTCGAGGCGGCCAAGGCCGTCTTTTCTACGCATCCGGAGTATGCGAGCATAATATTGTAAATGTGCCTGCAATGCCACAGCAAGCAATCCCCATGCTACGGGCTGAACCATCAGTACGGAAAGAGACCATATTGCGGTATTTAAGATAAGTATGCAAACAATTTCCTATATTTGCCTGGGCCTTTCAAGGTTGCGATATATCCACTCTCTTACCACCTAATCAAAAGCTAATGTTTTCCTTCTAAAGTCACAGCTCAGCAACCCTCGCTGAGAAGTTCTGAAGTTCTGGAAATAGTATGTCCTTCGGTAGTCCACTGAATTCTTCAACCATGTCCAGCAGTCGCAATGCAGTTTTCCACCATCACTCTGTCCACCTCGTTACCCTTACTGACGGCTGATTTCCGAATTGCCTAGTGCGGTATGTCAGCGTACATAATATACTGTGCATACATTTGGTGGTATTCAATGGTTAGGACTGGCACTCACACCTGGCAAAGCTATGTATTTAGCTGGTCAGCCTTTGACAGCTACCCATTGAGCTTTCTTCCTTTTTTGCCTCGGGCAACGTATACACACAAGACTGGAATCCACATAGGAGCCGCTGATCACTGCCATCGTCTTGCTGAATTTCAATTTTAATTCCACTGGGATAATATTTGTCAACCTTGGAACAATGGAGGCACACGTGGATAGACTCGCCCAGAAGGCATTGGGTGAGTTTTGTACACCATAGTCCCTCTCCCGACATCTTAGTTTAGAGCAAAATTCTTTTTTGCAGAACCTCGTTGCAGACTGAATAATGTTGACTCTTGAGCTTATACCACCAGCGGATCTGAGTTCCCAACAGCCCTCGCGAAGAGTCATCATCGGTATATCTGGAGTTCCGGGATCAGGAAAGACAACGCTCGCTGTGGCGGTGACACAGCGCATCAACACCCTCGCTGCCAAGCCAGTTGCCGTTGCGCTCCTAATGGACGGCTCTCACTTCTCGCGCGCACATCTTGCCAGCATGCCCAATGCGGCTGGAGCCATCCACAGGCGAGGCGCAGCCTTCCCCTTTGACGGCGAGGGAATCCTGTCGCTCATCCAGTCCCTTGCCGCGCCTGGGGCCGCCGAGAGGACCATCTACGCGCCTTCGTCTGCGCACGAGATCAAGGATCCCGTGGCGGACTCGATTGTCATCCCCCCCCCCCCTCACGCACGAATCGTGCTCGTTGAGGGCAACTACTGCGCGCTGAGCGGGGCAGACAGCCTTGGAGTGCTGCCGCGGCGCTCATGTCAAGACTGTGGTACGTGGATGCACCGAGCGAACCACAGGCTGGCGAAGCGGCATCTGGCGAGTGGCATTGTTGCGGATGGGAAGGGGGCTTGGAAGAGAGCCAGCGGAACGGACGAGCTCAACGCGCAGGATATCAGGAACAACCTGCTGAAGGTTGACGAGGTGATCACAATGGGTTAGACAGACTTCGCGTCTGTTACGAAATTGTAAGAAAATTGAAAGTCGATGTTGAAATCGTCCGAAACTCACGACACTTCCGAGGCTATACCTACCCTAGGTACCCACAGAGTTGGCTCGTTGCCCAGTGGTGTTCTAGGATATCAAAATAGGATATCTCAAGCAACCACCTGGCAACCCATGAAAGATTACAATCAATTTACTATAAAGCAATCCAGTTTCATTCAGGTCTACCATCTATTTTCACCATGCGCAGTGTCCACCGTCAACCCTTAGGTCCGCTCCTGTCATAAAACTGCTTCCATCACCGAGCAGAAAAATCACAGGTGCTCTGAATTCGTCCACGAGGCTGAGGCGATACAGCATATTGTCACCGACCCACTGAGTTTCCACGCCGGGCTTCTTCAACGCCTCCGCAGTTGCGGCTGTGCGAATATATCCAGGAGAGAGCGAGTTCACGCGTATCAGGGGCATGCCCGCCCTTGATCCCCATTCCGCGGCGAGGGAGCGAGCCAACTGATGGACTGCGGCTTTGGATGAATTGTATCCGGCGGTGTCAACGCCCTAGACGGCCACGACTTGTTAGCATTGGATTTGTACCAACAACGACCAAAACTCTCACTTTATTGGAAACGTAACCGCTCATACTAGCCACGAACACCATGCTGGCAGATAACTGAGTCTCGCGCAATTCCTTCGCTACCGCTTGTGCCACCAGAAATGTCCCTGTCACATTAATGTCGAACATTCGCCGGAAGGGTTCCACGGGGAAATCCATGGACGGCCCGTTTTCCGAGACGCCAGCGCAGGATACCAATCCCCTGAGTGGCTGTTTGAGCTGCGGCACGAATTTCGCGAAGGTATCGGCTATAGCTTGTGCATCTCGGACGTTGCACTGGTAGTAGGACAAGTTTCGGGAGTGCTTCTTCGCGGCCGCTTCCACGGGTGCTGTCCATGGGGTAATGTGGCCGATCGTCAGTCCTGATCCGTCCAATGCGGGTACAAGTTCTGGGTTGTGTAGTAATTTACCCACCCCAATCGTCCGGCTTCGGGGCTTCCATCACATCTAGACAGACGACGTCGCCGCCGCTCTCGAGGATCGCCGTCGCGACAGTCACACCGAGGAACCCGCTCGCACCGGTCACTGCTCGGAACTCAGCTTTAAACGACCTTTTTGGAGCCCAGACACAAGTACGAAGGTTACATGCCAACAATAGTGCGGTCAACTAGCCGGAACAAATCAGCTACCGGTGCAGATGCCAGGCCTTGAGTCGGCTTCGCCTCTCGGTATTTTGGGTCGTGGACGTTCTCTTCCTTCATATTGGTAGTGATAGTCAGGGCTTCCGCGAGAAACAAAGGAAGAATAGCAGTGTCACAGTGAGTAGCGAGTATTGACACGATGAACACGTTAACATTTATTTACTTTCGTCCAGACTTATTCCACCTAGGAATGTACTGTGGCCATGATGTAATAATGACTGCCTCTGATTAGTTAATACTACTGCCTATGGACACTGCCTGCCCCTCATGCACATTGAACATTCGGACATGGTTTCTCATGCCCTTCGGAGCGCCCGTGTCCATCTTTGCCAAGTTGGCGTCTTGACCTTGCAACAACGACTGGTGTCTGGTGGAAGCAAGAACCAAAGGAGTATAGGGCAATGCACGACCACGACAGGGTTACGCCCGAGTCTACAGCTACGAACGCCACGTAGGCCCCACGCCTCGTGGGTCGTTTCCACCCCGAACCAGGAAGACATTTTCCGAGACAAATGGTACTACACCAGTGGCATCGATCAGCATCTGAATCTGGCGAGGGCTGAAGTTGCTGACGCCAATACTGTGATCATGTGTTTGTTAGTCAGAATGACTGAATTCATTGTGAAGAGACTGATGCTCCGGCGGAGCGGATGTGCGAGAAACCGCAACAAAAAGCAAAAAGTAAAACTTGAATAAGAATCAAGAAAGAGGGCGGGACGACGGCATCCCTAGCCAGATACCTCCTCACGCGGCAGACCAATCAAAGATCTAGGATTGTCCTGAACGGCGGAGAGGTAGGGGGCTGCTGAGACCTAAATATTAGGGCTGACCAAAATACTGTACGGGGCCTATAAATACTGTGTTCTGTACTTTTAATTTATACAGTACAAATACAGACTGTACTGAAATAAGCCCCGCGTGCTATACCATCTTTCGTTTTAGGCTTAGCCTACCCAGATTGAAAGGTCAAAAGTTAAGGTTAGGGTTAAGGTTAATTATTATACTAAACATGTTGAGATTAGAGGGCTAATAAGCTTGGCAATAGAGTTATGTTTGGCCTAATCGGGTAATCAAATTGCAGGGGCTAAAAAGCCGTACTGTACAGGTCAAATGAGTACACGTATTCGTTCTTTCAAATACAGTAAATATAGTACTTGTACTTGTACGGTGGGCAGCCCTACTAAATATGAACTTTGTATATATTGACGTTGTGAAAAAGCTGCACAATACATTATTTTGTTTATTGGCCCTTTGTCTTCCGCCCTACACGTAACGTGGCGATGTGTTGCTAGGTTTGGCATGATGGTTGAGATTAGGAAATAAAGACATCATCAGATGGGGGAAGCTTGATACAGTACCTAGGTATGCATGTGTTCGTCGCGAATCGGAGCTACCAGTACTGCGGCGTCGCCATTGACGAGGTGGGCAGAGACCTACCCTAGGGTAGCTGGGTTCCAGGTCGCTGATCGGTAAGTTTGGCCCAGGCCGACTCCAGCTGGAGGGGAGGGTGCTAAATCCAAGCAATTCGCCCAACCAAAGCATGTAGTGCTTCAGCTGCCCGTGAGGCGTTCCAGTTCCTCCAAAGAGGCGTAGAGGAACCCACATCGGCAAGGCCATCGTGTCTGTGCGACAGCAGTGGCAGACCCGACCTCGGCACCGTGACGACCGCAACTGAGAAAACCTTCACACTCGATACGCCAGCTTCATGCTTGTTCGTCGGCGGCCTCGGCGGCCTTTGCCGTTCGATCGCCACTTGGGTGGCGCAGTACGGGACCCGCCACTTCATCTTCCTCTCTCGTAGCGCCGGCGTCGGCGCGCCGCACGAGCGCGACCTCCTTCACGTGCTGGAGAGCATGGACTGTTCTGTCCAGCTCGTCCGCGGGAGCGTAACAGACCCCGCCGACGTAGCCCGCGCCGTGGATGGGGCCCTCACTCCGCTAAAAAGTATTGTGCAGACGAGCATGATCTCGAAGAACCGAAGAACCGAGGTTTTGTGAGCATGACTATGGACGATTGGAACGGCGCGACAGAGCCTAAGGTGGCCGAAAATGGGAATGTGCACTGGGCCACGCGCGATCGAGATGTTGATTTGGACGTCTTCGTGTTGCTGAGCTCACTCTCGGGCGTACTTGGACAGCCGGGTCAGGCCAACTATGCCGCCGCAAACACGTTTCTAGACGCTTTCGTGTTGTATCGTAATGGTATGGGCCTGCCATACACGGCAGTGATGTCAGAGAGGTAGAGGGTGCCAGATGTCTCTTCGAAAACGAGGATATCTTGCGGAAGATGCAAGGGGCCGGCTGGTGCTCAATCAAGGAGGAGGACCTCCCGAGGTCTTAGAGGCTTTGGGGGCGGCTATGCCGACGACACTACCGATAAGACAACAGAAAGGTGGCAACTGTACCGTCTCAACCAATGAATTTATTAGTCAGCCTTTGTGCAGCCGATCAGTGGCCACGATGATTTGACCAATACAAGCGACAAGCACTTAATAACGATGTCTGGGAGTATGCGGACCCAGAGAACAAGAATCCTCTCATCCTGAAACGCAACGGGGCCCCGCTCCTTTCTCAGCGGCTTCGTTCGCTCTGGAGAGAGGGAAGAACTTCGCTGCTCTTACAGATACGGAACGCACTATTTTTCGCTTGCGAGCAGACGATTATAAACTCAGGCTCACTCTTTTCATACACAACCAGTCTCAGATCTCGAGTCTCAACAGATAGGTTTCTAAGCACGTCGATAGGTTCCAGCTACAAACCCTAGACAGCTCTCTGTCGTTGAAGAAGCAGATAGCCAACTTGCGAAAGTCATATCGGCACATCAACAGACGTTGAGACTGACATAGCAGTCTAGAATAACTGTGACGCGCTTAGGACTTGCAAGCAAGACCCAGAGCTCTGGTACGACAAGTGGAAAGTCGCTCGTATCGAAGAAGCGCGTCTCATCACTCATAATTCCAAAGAAAAACAAGCCTAGAATCACTTCTTCAACTCTATACAGCCAAGATGGCTACCAACTGGACTGAAAGGTAGCGAGCTCTCTACCACAATCCTCAACAAGTAGTAATGCTAAAAACCAAAACCGCTCTCCTACTTGCCCCCACCAACTCTCGATGTCTGATACACGACTTCAAGGTCCAAGCACCTTTCACTTGGAATCCAAACCGGTACTAATTGCAGCGACTAAAACGCAATGCCGGCAATGGTCTCCAGCTGCTTCGGGTCGCCGACGCCATGACTGACGCTCTTCAGTTCGTCAAGGTCTTTCTTGATATCCTTCAGGTCTTTGCTAATCAGGCCCCAGGCATCGGCCCCCAGGGGAACCCGTATGGGGATCCGCAAGCCGCGGCCTACAATGTGATATATAGCGGCTGCCAGAGCGCTTGGCTCCGCCCACATGCTGCGGCCCTGCTCACTCTGAATGTAGCCGAGCAGCATGTTGGTGGGGCAACTCGGATCGCTGTAAGCCGGGTGCTTTTTGGCTATGGGTTTGAGAGAGGAAGTGGCATAGTTGGTCTTGACACCGCCGGGCTCGATGTTGGTCAGGTGTACTAGATGAACGCACGCGTGAGTCTGGAAGCCTTCGCACAGGTTGTGACCACCCCTCAGGCAGAAGCTATAGGACAGTCAAGAGGCAGAGTAATCAGTGCACTTACTGTTCCACGCTGCAGGCACCTCCTTGGCGACGGCCTCTGTCCATCCCTCCATTGCGAACTTGCTGGCATGGTAGAAGGACTGGCCGGGAAACCCGGACCAGCCCCCAACGGAGCTCACGTTGACCACCACACCACCCTGCTGCCCAGTCTTCGGGTTGACATCCCTGAAGATCCCAAGCGCCCTCTTGGTCACATCGACCATGCCCCAAAAGTTGGTATCCATTACAGCTCTGGACTCGGCATCCTCAGCGCTTTCCGTGTCGCCGGCGAGAGTGTATCCCGCATTGTTGACAACGACATCAATGCGGCCAAACTTCTCCAATGTGGCGTGAAGGGCGGCCTCGACAGATGGAATCGAGGTGACATCCAGCTCAAGCTTGAGAACGCGGCCGTTGCTGGGAATGGCATCCAGAGTGGAGGTCTTCCTAGCGGTTGCCACAACCCGGTTCGAGGACTTGGCGACGAGCTGCGCCAGCGCCAGCCCAATTCCTGAAGAACATCCCGTGACTAAATTGGTATTAGCTGATCTTGACTGAACATGTATAACGGCATTGACTGCAGGCTACTGACTGAGCCAGACGGCATCTGAGGGAAGCTTGTACGGCGTAGTGTTGGGGCCTTCCATTTTGGCGTCGTTCTTTGCTAGTACCAACTCTTCAACTAGTGCACCAAGTAAAGGAATAAGTTCTATGACACTGAGATGAACGAAGGCGGTTTTGTAGACAATTGTGTCGGAGTGTTGTGACGAAGTCTCGAGGCAAATTAGCCAAGCCAATATTGAGCCGATTGGAATCTGCCCCCAAAGAATACCAGACCGCTGCTTTTGTGATTCGCGTACTATACGTGCGTAAGTACAGTACTTCTGCAGCTTACACAGCAGGATTCTGGGGGCGTAAAAAACAAGGGAGGAATTGGTGTGGTTCTGTCACAAAGTGGGGGTTCCGAGACCAAGCTGGTGGGCATAGTCGCAGCCACGCGAGGTCGGCTCCGGATGAACATATCTTAATTCCGCCCCATACGCGGTAGGCCTCGGACTTAAGAATGCTGAGTGCATAAACACCACTCAGTAGAATTGCGCCCGTGTTTCTGTGGCTTCACTGAGACGGGAGACGGCTGCGATCTGTCATTTCATTGTTGGGGGCGGGTACCTAGGTTGGGGACCAGGCTGTAATGGTCCAAATGTTGCACAGCAGGGCTTGTGGAACTTGCCAGATTGCACAGCTTGAAAAATATATTGCGTGATGCGAGTCAGGTCTTTGCTAAAGGAAAATGCGCCAAAAGGTCTACCACTAGTTGTCACGATACAACGTATTGGTTGGGATATTGGCCATGGTGCCATTCGTCCGGAACTTCTCCTGGATCAATAGGTAATTGCCGACGAGAAGGCCTCATGTACCGCCGGTGGCTGACCATAATGATGCGTCGCAAAGGATGGCATCCATGCTTCCAGTCGCAATACTGAAGGCTATGAATTCCCAAGTCGCGGGTTTAAGGGTGTTTCATTTGGTCAGTCATTCCTCCGTGCAATTTCAACTCGAGCCTTGCGATCTGACAACTACGTAAAGCCCGACAGCTCAGTGAAGGGCACATCGAGAGAATCAAGGCAGAAGTAGCCAAAGAAAAGGATCATGCCGAGTTCGACGAGGGGAGCTCTATATTTCATCACATTCTAAGGAGTGACCTGCCCGACGCTGAAAAGGATCCTGCTCGTTTCAAAAGAGAAGCGTTCGCTCTACTTGCCGCCGGGATCATCACGACGGCTGGAACTCTGACTTTTACAACTTACTTAATCCTCTAGAATCCAGCGATCAAGAAACGACCTCGTGAAGACCTCAAGCAGGTTACAGCTTGTTATCCCAATGAGATACCCCGATGGAGTGACCTAGAAAAGATACCCTATTTGACTGGATGTATCAAAGAAGGTTTACGGTTTGTGCCGAGCACTCCACCTTACTGGATCTCCAGCTGACACGTATTTTAACAAACTCAGGCTCGTGCGATTCATGAGACGCAATCCTCGTGTATCGCCAGATCATGACCTACAGTACAAGGAGTGGGTGATTCCGAAGAATGTAAGGTTCGACCACCACCCTACATTCATTTGCAGCTGCTAACAGCTCCATAAACAGACGCCCGTGGGCATGTCGATCTGCCATTTACACATGGATCCGGAGGTCTATCCCGAACCCTACAAATTCATTCCCGACCGATGGATCGGTGACATCGACCCTCGCGTCAATAGGAACCTTGTCCCGTTCGTGAAGGGATCGCGGAACTGTCTGGTGTGGAAACCATGCACCTATAGCCCTAACCCTGCCAAAACCAGCATTATAAATGGCGCTGCAGAAGCTTATAAATAAAGCGCACCTTTTAACTAGATATATATACACTTTATAAAACAATATTAATTTACGTTTTAAACGGTTTATTAAAACTTTGCTTTTTTTTTCTAAATATGCCTTATAGTTTATTTTTATAGTTATAAGCCTAGCAAATAACCTAGGAATCTTTTTTTAACTATGTGTAAAGCTAAAATAAACCTTTTTTTACTTTGTTTTTTAACTCTTAAAGGCAAAAACGCCCTATTTTACTTATTTATAATTATGCTTAAAATAGCTAATAAAAAGCTTAATGTCTTTATTAAGTATATAGACTAATATACCTTTTTAAAATAGTTTTAATACTTAAAAGTGCATTGTTAAATAGCTTAAGTTTAGCATTTAATAGATTTAAAAGCATTAAATGCAGCGCTTTATAACTAAAATAAAAAGGATTATTATAATGATTAAGCTAACAATTATAAACTTAGATGCAAAGTAAAAAATGCAAAGAAAAAGAAACGTTAAAAGTGCTTTTTTAAGCAAAAATGCAATATATAAGAAATATAAGATCTAAGCAACTATAAACCTTTTTTCAGCGATTAATTAAATATAATATATATATACTATCTGTAAAAATGCAAGATTAAAAAGGCAAACTAAAATAAAATCTAAACGTAGATTAATAAAATAGTTTAAAAAAACTTTATTAATGCGCATATTATAGAAATAAAGCTTTAAAAAAACTTATTAGTATAGTAATTGATTTAAAACTTAAAAGCAGACCTTAAATTAACCAATGCTATAATTAATAATATTATATGCTTTTAATATTATAATTATCTTTAAAAAGCTTAAGATAAGGAAATTAAAGCATTAACTTAAATTAGAAAATTTAAAGCTATTTATATCTAAGCATAAGCGCATAAAATTTCTAAAATTAAAGGCTTTTTTAAGGCATAAAATTTCCTTTAAGTAATCTTTAAAAGGCTTATGCCTAATTAAAGTAATTAATAGCTTTAAAGACTAGTTAAAAATAATGCTTTAAGAAAACTAATTAAATTTCTTAATAAGCTTATAAATGCATTCTCAGCCTTTTTTTATTATAATAAATTAAATTATAAGTATAATAATTAAGAGATCTTTGCTACCTTAAGAGAAAATAACCCTTTTAAAGCGTTTTTTTATTTGCTAGCGCCTAAGATAAGCGGAAATAAGCATTAAAGAAACTAAAACGCTAATTTAAAATACTTTTGCCTTTGCCTTTTAAACAAAGAAATAATATATAGTTAGCCTTTAACTAAGTGCAATATTCTTTATTATGCTTATATAAAAAAATGAAAAACTAAGGATAAATTTAATAAAATACTTAATAATATAACTACTTTTTAAATTAAGACTATCTTATACAAAAACCCTTAATATAAAGCTCTTAAAAAAACTTTATTAAGCTTAACTAGCTACTTTTAACTAAATCAAAAGAAGAAAACTCTTTAAACAAATAATTTAAAGCATTCTACCCATTTAATAACATTAAAGCCTAAACTCTTTACTCCTTTTTTTATTTTAAGCTTTAAATAGCTTATTTATATATACAATAATATACTATTTAATTTACATAGTTATTAACCTTAATCTTTTAAACTTAAAAGTGCCTAGTATAAGTGTAGGCATTTATTTAACCTTATTTTTAATTTATAAATATTTTCTTTAAAATAGCACTATTATTAATAACTATAGTGCTATATACTTAGTTAACTTTATCAACCTGCTTAAAACCAGCTTTTTTAAGCGCTTTTATAGTAATAACATAGTTAATGCTGGTATATTAATACTTCTTATTATTAGCTATAAAACAAAGCGCTTTAAAGAAGCTTTAAACAGCAAAGATAGAGAGCGAATGCTAGATTTAATTTTATCAAACGTAGCAATAGTCGAAGGTTTCCATTTAAATATTATTTTTAAAGCTTGCTTAACTAATGTAAAAATATGATATTGTAGTTTTGATTATATTATATGCTATAAAATAATAAAAGAGAACGTGATTCTTACTAAGTTAGTTAAAAAGTTTAATTTGGTTTTTTTTTTAAATATAAGCCTATTTTATCTTATTTAAAGCTTTAATTTTCTTTTAATAAAATTATTATATTAGCTACTATAAGCGACTTTAATAGCGTTAATTAATAAAATATATGCATAAAAAATAATTTAAAGCACCTTTAACACCTTTGATTAAAGCACTTAGGACTAAGGGCGCTATAGCTTTTAATTTTAATAGTTTAGGGCGTTAAAATTAATAAAATAAAACGCATAAAATGCAAGTTTTATATAAGTGCTATAATTACCTAGAATATATACTAAAAACCCTTTAAATAAGCAAGCCTAAGACCTTTTTAAAGAATATTATAAGACTTTTTTGTTTATAATAAAGCGTATAATAAAGTAAAGTATATGCTTATTTATAAAAATAAGCTTAGCGGCAAACTAGCTATAATAGATTTTATAAAAAAGGGTTAGAAATTGGTTTTTTTAGCGTTATAGAGTTATAAAGCGTATATAAACTGTTATTTTAAACTATAGATTTATAAAATTTGCTAAAATGCTAAAGTTGCCGTTATTAAAATAAAGCATACAATAGCATATATAAAATAGTGTGAAGAAAGCGGGATTAATATTAAAATTATACTATTATATATTAAAAAGCTTAACAAAGGCATTGAATAAGCAGAAAAGAGTGCTATTAAAAAGGCTTTAGCTTTATAACTAAAATTAAAATTACTAGCAAAACTATAGCTAGAATTTATGCGCGCTAGGATCTAGCTATTTAATAGATGCCTATTAATATATAAATACAGCTATTTACTAAATTAAGTTTTGCTAAAGTAGTTTAAACAGCATTTTTAATAATATAAGCTAACACAAATATATAAGCTATATAAAGATCTGCGCTTAGATTAAAGCAATATATACGCTTATAGCTACTATGCCTATATTTTTAAGGGAAAGTATAAGATAAGCAGTGTAAAACGTAATATAAAGACCTAGTCTAAGGCCTATATAGGCTATTTAGTTAGCTACGTCTCTATAAGAATTTATTGCATATAGATTCCTAAGCTTAAAAAGGTAATAATCACGCGCAATATCTTTTTTAATAAAACTTAATTTTATACCTTAGGGGAAAAAGAGGCTTAGAACAGCCTTTCCAAAGCTAACCTAAAAGTTATTTTGCCTAAAATTATTAAAACGAAGGAAATCTTCGATTATATCACAATAGCAACAAGCTTGCCGCTATATATCGATAATAGTTAAAATAACTAAGATATAGCTTTAAGAAAAAATTTAAATAGTTTACTAGGTTGAAACTTAAGAGTAAATAATCAAAATAGCATATTTAAACTGCCCTTACTAAATAGTCTAAAATAATAGTGCATAGGATAGAGACTTTTAACCCTATTAGATACTTTAGAATATAACGTTTAAAACATCGGCTTTTTAGAGCATAACGTTTAAAATATTAGCTTACTTAAAAAAAAGCTTAAAAAAACTGTTAAAAACGTCTACGCTGCGCAGAATATATGCTACCCTGCTACTTAAAGCTAAAGCGCTTTAAACGAGCTAACTTAACTGCTACAAAGATTAAAGAAAATTAAGCAAGCTTTAAAGGCAAAGTATATATATGCGACCGCTTTTATAAAAAAGGTTAACAAAATATACTAGTTAAATTTCCTAACTATTTTTCTGCTTAATTAGCTTAAAAGGCTGGTTTTAAGCGCTAACTATTGCTATTAAACCATATATTACATATTTAATGCAATAGTAAATAAAACATTTGCTAAACGTAAAAAAGCCTTATACTTTGCAAAAAGAAAGTTTAAAGCTCTTAAGAAAAACCTTTAAGGATAATATAACCTAATATACTATATAAACTTTCTATTAAAACTAAAAAGCTAAAATAATACTTAAAAGTTTTAATATAAAAAGCACTAGCTTAAAGCTATATATAAAGAAATGCAAACGCTTTTAAAACTAGGTATTTAGCGCACTTTTAAAAGAGAAAGATCAACAACAATACCTCTTTTTTTTAAAATAAATATATAAGTATAAGCTTAATAAAAACAGCAATATTATTTTATATAAAGCATAGATTTATATTAGGAAAAACTTTTAAAAACCTAGTTTAAAAAATATATATGCAGCTACACTTATTACTTATTTCTTTTATATACTTATAACTATTACAGCCTATTTTAACCTTAAAATTAACTTAATAAATATTAAAACCGCGTTTTTAAATGCTTATTATAAAACTTAAACCTTTGTTTTTATAAAATTTCCTATTAGATTTAAGAAGCCTAAAATATATAAATAGCTGAAATACGCTTTATATAAACTAAGAAACTCTTTCTTATTATAATACAAAGATTTATTAGCAACACTAACTAAATTAAGCCTTATAGCCTTATTTAAAAAACCTTGCCTATATATAAGCAAAAAACAAAGCATCTTTATCTTTTTTTATATAGATAATATACTTTTAATTTACCTTTAAAATAAAGCAAAAAAAGCATAGAATATCTAAGAAAGGCTATTTAGCAAGTATAAAATTATCTCTCTAAGAAACGCTAAATAGTTTTTTAAAATATATATTTAAAGAGATTATTTAAGCTGCATAATTAGCCTAGTATACAACTCTTATATTAATAAAATTACATTTAAGTTTAGCCTTTTAAACAATCTAAAGATTTCCTCATACACTTTTTTAGCCTTTTAAAAGCTCCTAAAATATAAAGGCCAAGCTACAAAAGAGGAAATATATACATATTAACAAAAAATCAGATTTATTTTGTATACTGCTATTATAATACACCTAAATGTAACCTTTGCATATACATATTTGTTACGTTTTTTTACAAACCCTAATCTAGAACATCTTAAGGCAGCTAACAAAGTAATATAGTATTTATTTAAAATAAGGTTTCTAGCTATCTAATATAGCGCCTAAAACAACAAGGCATAAGCTTTGTTTATTATAAGAAATGCTTTATTTGCAAACAACTTTAAAAATCAAAAGTTTTTCCAAAGGTATATTATGCTCCTTTTTAGTAGACCTATCGACTAAAAGGCCTCTAAGCAAGCAATTATTTTAACCTTAATAATTAAAGCAGAAATACTCATCTTTAAGTTAACAGCAAAAAAAACTATAACACTAAAGAAACTATTTAAAGATATATAACTAAACTTTGCGCAGCCTTAAAATGTTTATTTAAACAACCTCTAAACTATAAGGCTTATTATTTTAAGTAATTAAAAGCTGACAATAAAACTTAAATATATTAATATATAAGAAATATAGCTAAAGTAAAAGTATTAAAAAAAAAGCTTTAAAGTTATATATTTTATAATAAACTAAATACCCGCAGATAAGCTTATAAAATCTTTGGCACAAGCTTTATTTAAGCATTTTAAAGCAATGATAAATTTATAAAATGTAAAAAAAGAGTTGGGATTATAAATTATCTGCTAAAATACTGCTTACCTAGCACGCTATAAAAGCTAAACGCAACACAGTTGCAACTTTATAAACTCTTAAAATTAATTAAATAAACTGCTTATTTTTTTTTGCCAATATCTATTAAAACACCTTAACGCTTAGGACTACTAATTAAGCATTTATAACTATAATATCTAAGTATAAAACGCATTATTTAAAGCACTTAAAGCTTAAGAAAAACTTTATTTAAAGCTTTGCTAAGCTTAGCTAAAGCTTTAATATGCTTTTCCTCTTATAAGTTTATATTAAACTAAGCTATAAAAATACTCTTTTAAGCGCACTTTAGCTTAAAAGCATTCTTTTAAAAGGCTATATTACTATGCTTAATTTTGCGCTTAAGATTATTATAATAATTACTTTTAAATAGCTTTATTAAAACTTTTTAAGTTATATAAGCTTTCTTTATGCAAATTGCAAAAGTTTTAATATAAAAGTAATTATGCTTAGAAATAGGTTTTCTATGCGCCTTTTTAATTATATTAGTAATCTTATCTTTTTATATCTAGCGCTACTGTTTTTTAATATAATTATAAGCATTTAAGAAGGCTAGTTGCTTGCGTTAAATAAGGTAGGCAATAGGCAAAAGAACCTTAGGAATAAAAGTATAAGCATGCGAATTTTTATTGCAGTAATTATAGCACTTAATATAGCGCTTATTATTAGTCTTCTTAGACTTATTAAAGCAGATTCTATTGCCTTTTCTACTATAAGCGCTTTAAATATAATTAATATAAGGCGTAGTATAAGCTATATTAAATGCTAAGCATTTAGAAAGGTTAGCTAAAAGCTTATTAGCATAGTTGCAGGTGGCAGTTTTAAATTTTTTAATTGTTTTAAAAGAAAAAAGCTTATTAAAAGTGGTATTTTTAGCGCCTTTGGCAGCTTTATTGCTCTTAGAATTGTTTATATAAAACTTATTAGTTTTTATTTGTTATATTTCCTATATTAAAATAACTTACTTTTATTACTCTTATTATTTCTACTACTACTAATACTAGTTTTAAAAAAGTTTTTTATACTGCTATTATTAAAGGAAAAAGCGCTAAAATTATTCTTTTAAGCGTTTTTACTACTAATAGCAAGCTTAGAACTATTTTTAGTGTTATTAGAAACATTAATAAAAGCTTTAATAGGGTTATTTTAACTATTTTTATTGCTAGAAATAAGCAGCAAAGGGTTAACTTTAAGTGCGTTAATATTAGCAACTTTTTTATTATAAATAAAAAAAAAATATTTATTAATAGTAGAGAAAATAGATAAGATACTAAAGGCGTTTTATTTAGCGCTTATCTAAGCGTAAATCTTATTATGCTTATAAGAAAAACGCTTATAAATACTTTTAATAAACTTTTTTTAATAAGCGCATAAATAAGTAAAAGGCATTTAAATGTTGCTAAGAGGCTAAGAGAGGTTTATAGGATTGTTCTTAGGCTTGTTAGCTATTGTTAAAAAGCTTAAAAGAACTTAGGCAATGCATAAGTAAAATTAGTAATAAAAAGTTAAGTATAGGGTAAAGGAAAAAAAAAAAGTTAAGTAGGAGGTAGTTTTTTTGCAGTTAACTTATAGCTAAAGAGTATATTAAAACTATGCATTTATAACTTTAACTCTGCTAAAACTAGCATTATAAACGGCGCTGCAGAAGTTTATAAACAAAGCGCACCTTTTAACTAAATATATATATACTTTATAAAATAATATTAATTTACATTTTAAATAGTTTGTTAAGACTTTGCTTTTCTTTCCGAATATGCCTTATAGTTTGTTTCCATATCTAGGCCTGAAGTATGAGTTTGTCTAAGAATAATCAATGACCCCTAGTGACCTTGGCTAACACCATCTTTCTCTAGTCTCGCCTGGGCTGAGATGTATATAGTCTTAGGCATAATCTTCCGACCAGGAGGACACAAGATGAGTCTCCATTGCGATGAGTCCGACATCGTTCGGGTTTATGACAGCGAGGTCGGGGTCCCGAAGTCTGGCAGCCGCGGACTTATCGTTCGATTTGAGTGAGGAAAAGTACCAATATCTCGGTAGAGAGGAAGGCTCAGGGCAGTCTTTCCAGGTTGGGGGTTTGTTGATGTCAGAAAATTGTTTGCCGCATACTAGATAGTTTAGAGGTTGTTTTTTTTATATAAAATGATTATTAATTACATATGTAGCTATTAACTAAAGTTACTAATTTTGTTAACTCTATTTAGTGAAAGCTTTTGCTCTGACTAACCAACTAACTCATTTGCCGACTCTGGCCCTGGAATAGCCCCCTCTGGATCGCCCCTCAGATCTTACGTAGATGTGCTACCCTTCTAGATACAACAGCGTCGGTCTTTCGCGCACCAGATTCTCCTACGAGCATTACTTGTTGAGCTATCAAATCTCCTTCGAAATCCGGTCGGAACAAGCTAAAATGCATCCACAACCTTATCGAAACCCACAAACCACATCCATAGGCGCGGCAATCTGCCCAATACCGGCCGGCAGACCATGCGATAACATCAAAGACCATACCAAATTTATAAAAGATACTGATCTTTGACAAGAGCCGTCAAAATTAGACTCTCTCGATCATTTGGACATCCGACCACTGGGGGAACTTGAGACACAATTGGGCAGTCAGAATGAAGCTCAACAAGCTGCTTCAGCACATTCTACTACCCAGTCTTGCCGCAAATTCTGTATTCTGCGGCCCAACGGTCAGTATTCTCAATGGGACACTCGAAGGGTATCACCTTGCAGAGCCAGCTCAGGATGTCTTCCTCGGAATAGCATATGCACAGCCACCAGTCGGGAGTCTACGCTTCAGAGAGCCACAGCCTCTCAACGAGACATGGGAGGGCACCAAACTGGCTATAACCTACTCGTCTGTTGTATGTGGATGGTTTCGGCATGGCGAATGTGCTATGATCATTGAATTTAATAGCTAATACGTTTCGTAGTGTATGCAATACACAGTAAGTAATTGGCACGCAGCCCAAAATTTCCCAACCTGACGAGACGCCATAGGCTGCCCCGACATATGCACCTATGTCTGAGGATTGCTTGACACTGAACGTGATCCGTCCGAGCTCTGCCGCTGTTAATGGATCCAAACTCCCAGTTGCCGTCTGGATTCATGGGTGAGGAAGCCTTTCCATGTAAAATTCATGTTCATGAGTCTGATAACTATTTAGAGGTGGGCTTTACAGCGGCGGTTCCGCAGATCCATCTACGAACCTTACCAACTTCGTTCACCAGTCCGTACTCGCAGGGAAACCTGTTGTAGCCGTGTCCCTCAACTATCGCCTCTCAGCATTTGGTTTCCTCTGGGGCGGTGACGAAGCAGGCACTGCAAACAATGGCCTCCGTGATCAGCGCCTTGCACTCCACTGGATCCAAGAAAACATAGCTGCGTTTGGTGGAGATCCGAGCAAGGTCACCATCTGGGGCGAGAGTCCCGGTGCTTTGTCCGTGGGCAAGCACCCCATCGCGTACGGTGGGCGTGATGATGGTCTCTTCAGGGGCGCTATCCTGGAATCTGGTGGCATGGCTGAGAGATGGCCCTACAACGTCGCTAATGCCACAGCATACACCGGAACTCTGTACCAGAACCTGACTGAGGCAACGGACTGTGCTGCACAAGAGAGCCCGCTCGAGTGTCTCCGCACTCTGCCGCTCGAAGACCTATCGGCGGCGTTGAACATTAGCGACACACCCGTTTACCCTGGCTCCGGACTCGGGCCTTGGTTGACCGTCGTGGATGGCGACTTTCTGCAAGACGAACCAAGCGAGTCCTTGGCCGCAGGCCACTTCAACTCAAATGTCACGCTCATGTACACTACCCTGACCGACGAAGCCACCATGTTTCTGTTCGGACCCCCCGTCAACACAGATGAAGACTTCGCGGCCGCGGTAGCCACGGCTGGTGCAGACGACGAGACAGTCGCTAAGATCCTCGAGCTGTACCCGAACAATAACACCATGGGTCTCCCAGCCGGTTACAACCCCCCCGCGAACGACACCACGTACGGCATACAGTACAAGCGCGCAGTGGCCTTCTTCACAGATGCGGTCGAGACAGCGTCACGCCGGCTGACAGTCGAGGCGTGGGCTGCTGCTGGCGGTTCGGCATACTCAGGGCGACTGAATCTCATTGCACTCGGCACGAGCTCTGCTCTGGGAGCATATCACTCCGCTGAGCTTCCCTTTGTCTTCAACAATGTTGATGACGCTGCTTATGACAGCGAACAGCTGCAGGAGGTGTCTCTGCTCATGAGTAGGATGTGGGCTTCCTTTGTGACTGGTCTGGACCCAAACAACCACGGCTGTGAGTGTGGTACCTGAGAGCCACCAGATTGTGGTGGGGCACTTTGTGTTGCTTGCTGACCAGATCTCATGAGCAGTGCCAGGGTATCCTAAATGGCCAACTTGGGACACAACCGTTGCCGGTGGTATAGGTGTCAACTTTGTTGTTGATGCAAATGGCACCAACAGTAGTCAGACGCATACTGAACTTGATGAATACAGGCTGAATAAAACCACATATATTAACAGCATATGGCAGACCCAGCTAAATTACTGTTGCGAGCAGGGGTCTCTATGGGCCCCACTATTCTAAAGCTCCCTACTATTTAGGAGCTCGTTTTTCCTTTATCTTTTTCATACAATAGACTTACACAATATATCATTCTCTATAACCAACGCCTCGCCCTACTTGCTACAATTATAAGCTCTTTTTTCCCCTCTTTGTAATAAAGCAGGCGTATTTTTCCTTAGTTATTTTCTATTTATTTTCCAGCTCCTATAATAGCATCTAACCTTTTTAATAGTATCCCAAAGGGCCCAGCCCTGCTTACTAAAAAAATACTTATCTTAGATAATTTTTATAGCTTTATTTTTACTATAAAAACTATAGCATTTAACACTAAATTAATTCTAACCTTTTAGATAATATAATCAACTCTACTCTTAAGCTTTTTACAGCAAAAAAGTACTTTAACTAGCGCAATATAACGCTTAAAGCAAAATATTAAAATGCTTTTGTAGCTTATAAAAAGCTTTTAAAAAATAAGCGCAAAGCGCTATTAATAGCTTTTACGCTGCTTAACCTTAGTAAAGTTTATAATAATTATAAAAAAAAGCTTAAAAGTATAATTATTATTATTATATAAGCAAAAGTATAAAATGCTAAATATATAGCTATTTTAAATTAAATTATAGTTATAATTAACTTTTAGCTGCTTAAAGCTATATAAATCTAGCTTATTTCTATAGGTAAAAAAGTAAAACTCTAAGGCTTTTTTAAAGCTTTAAAGCTTTATTTAGCATTTATAAAAAAAGTAATAATATTATATATAGCTAAAGATTATTGCTAATCGCTTATATTAGCATAATTAAAGCAATAAAATCTTATTTAATAACATTATAATTAGCAATAAGCTTAATTTTAAGCTTAGAAATATAATATAGTAAATATTATTAGCCCTTTAGTAATTAAAGATTTTTTTAAGGCAGTTAATATATATATAGCCTTTAATTAAGCTTTTAAAGCTTTAAGCAAGTTTATATAAAATTAAAAGCTAAAAAAGCCTACTTTTACACTAAATTAACTTAGCACTTAGTTTGCTGCTTTTGCTATAAAGCTTAATAATCTTAAAAAAAGGCTAGCAATTTTTTCTATGCTTAACTCTTAGCAATACTTAGCTTTATAAGTAATTTTTAATACTTAATATAATTGCTTTTATAATAAGTTTTATAAATAGTTAGCCTAACATTATATAAAGCTTAAATATATTATAATTAAAGTATTAAAAGATAATAAAAAAATAAAGATATTTTTTACCTCTTTAAACCTTGCTTAATATAGAGTTATTTGCAAAAGATTAAAAAATAAAAAGTTTTTAAAGCTTTAAAAAAAAATTATCTAAACATAGTTAATATAATAAAATACTGGTAAAAAAGGCTTAGTCTTTTAAACTTATTAAAACCCTAGCTTTTTTAAGCTTACTTAACAGCTTTTTTAAGGTGGTTAAGCTCTTTAAAGCTTTTAAAATTTATATAGTTACTTAAACTACTTTTTATTAGCTTTTAGCAAACACTTTAGTTAATAATTATAAAGCCTTTTACTTAGTTAATAATATAAACTTATTTAATCTTAAAAGCTATAAAAGGTTAAAGTAGCTAAAATAAATAAAAGTTAAAATAATCTTATTTCTAATGCTAGAAAAAGAGACTTAAAAGCTTTAAAATATATTAAATAAAGCTAAAAAACTAAAAACAAAGTATTTTATACTTATAAGCATTAAAATAGTTAAGAGATTTTATATTAATAATATTTTCAAAGCTTATTTGCAAAACTCTAAAGTTTAAATGCTAGGTTTAAACTATATGCTATGTTATAAAACACTTAAAAGCAATATTATACTAGCGTAACTTAAGCAGTGTTATAATTTACTTTTTATTAAATACAAGCTTTTTTCTACTTATTTAAGCATTTTAGCTAATAAAGCAAATATTATCCTACTCTTTATCTTTACTTTTACTTATCTAAAGCTTTGTTTTTTATATTAATTAAAACTATCTAAAGAAAATTTAAAGCATCTTTAATACTTTTAAAAAAGACATTTAGCCTGAGATACTTTAAAGGCATTAGTTTA